>CAJNIZ010014213.1:46099-69014 GCA_905231905.1 Symbiodinium pilosum
CCCGTACGGGCGCCGTAACCGTGTTCTTAATTAGGGGTCTACATTGGGGTGCAGAGTTTTCTTGTCTCAGACCCCTTGTCCGTCTGCAGAACGGAATGCCATGCTGGCAAGATCTGTGCCCAGGATCCCTTCCTTCAGCCTATATTGGTCCTAGGGCTTTGGGCTTAGGCAAACATGTCCCGAGCACCACTCCCCATGTAACACCTTATAGCATTACATCTGCATGATGTGTATTGTGGCTGAGGCTAACGAAGTTACTTCTGAGGCAGGTTACAGGGACCTGCACGGACTTACACAGCAAGCGCAACTTGATCCAGTCCCATGATAATAAACCTCCCCACCCCAATAATAACAAACAGTCCCCCCCATTGTATAAAGGTAGCATGTTGGCTGCATTTGTTATCAGGGGTAGGCGGGGGGAATATTAAGGGGGGAGATTACATAGCTAACGCAACTTGGTTCCCACCAAGGCAAACCTGGGTGGATTACACATGGCTCCCAATGGGTTTTGGGCTTAAGGTTGTGCAATGGGTTTTGCCACTTGCAAGGCCAAAACAGTAGCGCAAGGTTCCAATCCCGCAGGGTTTGGGATTTCCCTAGGGGTTTCAAGTTTGAGATGTAGAGTTTTCCCTTTGGATTTAGGGTTTGGGTTTCCCTATGGTTTTTTCTGTTTAAGGTCTAGGGGGCTCCCAATGGGTTTAGGGTTGGGGGTTTTAAGGTTGTGCTATGGGCGTGGGGTCTATCGTTGCTGTAATTTTCTTCTTACTAAACCAGGTTCACAATACCCCCAATGCTACGTTTATTGGGGTCAACGGGAAACCTGTGGATGCGTAAGCCTTTCAACAACTTAAAATCCTAAACTCTGCTGATTCAAACGAGAACTAACGAAGTTATGGTCCATGTCTGGTGCCCTTCAAAAATAGGAGCCATTGTATAATGGGGACCCAAAAAATGGGACCACAATTTTGACGACCCACCATATGCATATGTCCAAAATTGAAGGTCTCCTCCCATCCGAAAAACTGTAGTCCTTATTCTAAGGATCCCGCAGTTGTGGAATCTCACATTTAACACATAACAACCTGCAGAACGAGTTTCATGATCTCTGCATCTCTTGTTGGATGGACGCGAAGCTATAAACCCTGAAACCTACTGTAGGCCGGATACAAGACAGCCTAGGCCCTAGACCCCCTGAACCATAAAACCTAGAGCCCTAAACCCCCCCTTAGTAACCCCTGTGATGCTCCCCTAAATAATCCCCTCTGTAACCTCTCTTTTCGAAATTCAGGAGATTAGGCTATAGCTCATATCCGCCTGCTGCGGAGGCAGCGCTGGCACAGGGTCGCTCCCAATGGCCTCGAGAACCGGGATAACCAGGGAGCCCCATATAGCTCAATTAAAGCATATACCTCAAATTATACTGGACCCAATGCATGGTACAAGGTAGATTCCTTACTCAAGCTGTATTGGGCTCTCTGGATAAAGGGCAACGCGATAACATGTGCACACACATGAATATATATATATATACATGTATCTCTCGTTGTTTCTCTTTTTGTTGCTTGTGCGTGTGGAATATACTATGTGTATATATATATATATACATATACATATACATATGACGCACTAAACTATATTACTTACAATATAATATATACACATATATGGATATATTACACTAGATATAATACACTACAATAGAACTTTTCTACATTGTAGTGCACTACAAGACATTACAATATGTTGCGGAAATGGTATATCAATAGGACTCGGTGGGTACGTGCAAGGCTCCCCCAACATCGTTTATGAATAGGTTCCTCGATATGAGGTCCCGCCAGCATTAGCCTGGGACAAAAATCTGATGCGGACGTCCTCCAACAAATTGTGCTGGAGATGAGTGCCGGCCACATTTCAACATTCGGGCTTGCGTGCCGACTGTATGTTTTGTAGTACATGACTTGCAGCTGCTGACCCTGCAATACCATTTCATTTTACAACTTCATGTGTTGTTGGGCGACGGACGCGTTGTAGGTGTTTAAGTTTTTGGCAAAAATGTTATATGAGTTCTGCCTATTGTCCTGCGGTGGCGGCTCTTTTGAGTATGTCACGAGTTTAACGGTCAAATTTCAAATACTAGAGTATTCTCGAAGAGGGGTCGCTGGTTCTGTTATTGGCTGCATTGCCGTGTCGTTTGCTGGAGCATGTCACCCGTACAATCTATCACGGACGTAATAATTCCCCCCCTCCCGCGTACCTTCCCGCACCAACAACAGAAGCCGCAAACATGGGTAAAATTGGAGCTTTGCCCGGGGCCAGTCATGCTAGCGTGAGCCTCTATAGCAATATAGGCAGAAGTTATCCAAAACGGCAACCTAGCCTTGGGTTTAGGGCATCTTTCGTGCAACGGCCGGAGATGGCGCATCCCCAACTAGAACCTAACAAACAAAATCGTTCTATGATGGTTTCTTGCGGGGATCCACTCAATGGTATTCCTTCCAGGGTTTCGGGCTGCGGCCCGAGCCCCCCCCCACTGTGCTTAAAAGCTGGGGGGGGACCCGATCTTCCCGACTCTGCGCCCATTTACATCTGAACCTTGCGCCCCAGACCCAGAGGGAACAGCTGAGGACTAAGTGTGGACTGTTGTCATGAATCTGAAAATTCTCCGTGAGTTTGCTTTGCCAAACATAAAACTGCGCACAGCTTGTTGGGGAAAGACAATTGCACGAGTACCATATTCAACCCTAAACCCCAATATATAATCCCTAAATAACCCCTTCCTTATAGTTCCTCCATTTTCTCTTCCATTATCCCTATATATAATCCCAACACACTATAGTAGCCTCCATTTTGTTTTCCATCCTTTATGACCGAATTTTCAGCGTCAAGGCGCACATCCCCGGCTCCCCCACACCATCGCGTAGGCAGGCTGTCCCTCCACTTAGGAAGGGCACGCAAGGCGACGGAACACTTATAGATAGGAGAACTATGGCTATTATACTAAGATAGTACTGTAGTAATATAGTTATATACTATATAGGATTTGAAAACTTCATGAATTTAGTGTTTGCCATGCCAATTTCATAGTGCTTGAATTTTCCATTGCAAAGTTGAAGTCCTTCTGCGGGGATTGAAGGCAGGATGCCTGAACATTAAGCTCCTTCAGGTTTGAGTTTACGACGACGTCTCCATGATATGAAAATGTTCAAAGGGTTCTGCAAAACTTGAGCCTGCCTGCTTGGTGCAAGAACAATCAAACTGGCGACTGACATGAACCTCAAGCTGAATCACAGGCAAACTATCTGCATGCGGCAACAGATGGGAAATGCTGAATCACATCCGATTTTCTGATACCCTACAGTCCTCTCAACCCTTGATGCCTTGTCAGCTAGCTTCTCAACCTCATGTGACAAGAACCGGACACTTGACCCCTTTGCCGCTGAGTGATCCCTTGGGCATCCTGTGCTAAATCATTCGGGGGATGATTGCCCCAGCCCGTCCTTCTTTTTCTTGAGCTGCTTCCTTTGGTCCTGCCACGCAGGTATCCACAAGCTCCAAAAAATGAAGGGGGGGGAGGGAAAAATTAAGGGGGTGGGGCCCTATAAAAACGAATATAGCATGTTGGGGTCTGCATTGGGGCACTCAATGAATGAAAACACCAATGTTCCTTCGCACCCAGCCTCTTCGCTGAGGTATGGCGCGAGACAGGCATGGAACTCCTGAGACCACCAGTCATGGCAGAAAGGATGATCAGAGCTCAGGGCTTTAAGGTCATGGTAGGGGTATACAGGAATACTGGAAAGTCAAGTGTACAGGAGTAATTGAAAATGAAATGGAAACTGGGGTTATATAGGGGCTTATAGGGATCCTTTAAAAGGGTTTATTGGGGATATATAGGGTTATAAAACAGGACTTTTCTAGGGATTTTGAGGTTTCCTCGAATTAGGGGTACTTGTTTGGGGGTCCCTAGTGCAAGGAGTACAGGATTTTGGGGTCGCTATTAGGGTCCACCTTAATCAGGAAAACTACCATTTAGAATCTACGGTTAGTATAGAAGATTTGCAAAGAAGCAACTACATCTCGAAGTTTATTTCATACGAGAAATGATTGCAACACCGCTCAAGAACGCATCTGAACTGAAAAGCAGTATGGGGGTTGCCCATGTATACAGAGGATAACAAAGTGGCTAGGATTCACAAGCCACATGTCTCAGGCCTGCAGCGAAATCTCGCCGGAACCGTTTGTGTCGACGGCATCATGGAATTGAGTAGCCAACTCCTTCGAGGTTAGCTTAGGGTTTGGGGTTTGGGGTTTAGGGAGTGTTGCTTTGGAACTGGGGTTCATGGCTTTTCAAAGCTGCGGTCTAGGGAAGAGGGTTTCTACCAACCTTGCGGGCTCTCTCTTCAAAACCATGTGCCCTAGTATCTTGGACATGCCAAGGATTGGCTCGAAAATGTCGAACTTTGCCATTCTGTCCCACTGCTTCTGACAAATCCTCAAATTCTCAAAGATCCTCATACATTTTCAGCATTAGGCACTCGGAAAGGGACTTCCAAGGGCTAGAGCCGATGCGGGGTCTTCATATCTTTATGTCTCGCTAAACTGAGACCTGCCCATACCAGGTGTCCTCGGCACACCTCTTGCTACACTGCTGTGATAAATTGCGATTTGAGTTAAAGGCCTTTGGTCTTGCAACCATGTCCTTAGCTTGGCCCTTAAAGCAGTCGTTATGCAAAAACGAAGTCTTATGCCGCTCTGTTTCAAAATCATGGGTCATTCCCGGGTGTGTCATATGCCAAGTGCCTCTGTTCTTGGGGAAGACACAAGGTACAGAACTTTTCGCTGCATGCATAGAAAAGATCTCTAAGTTGCACGCAGCAGCTCGCAGCACGCCACACTTGCCATGCTATTATCACTCTTACCATTTTACACTTGCTGGCCTCAAGCCATCATAAGTCCGGGACCTACAAGACATCCTACACTTCCAACAGTAAGAACCCTATACCCTGAATCATCATCCCTAAACCCCATATGTGTATACACCAAGGCCCAACTAACACAGAGCCGAAAAGGGCCCTTCCTGTTAGATTGTTTCCCATGGTTCCGTGCTAGTTTTGGGGCGGTGCCCTAAACCGTGCTGGCCGAGTTCCGGACTGTCGGAAGATTGCAAAGCCGGAAGAGGAACTCGGTTTCATTCCTGCAGACACAGTCTGTCAGATAAGCTGTGTTGCTGGCAACCGAAGGCTAACAACCACGAGCCCCGCAGGGGCTAGGCTACACTAAGAAGCAAACACCGAACCCTGGAAATGTCTGATATTTGCCCCTGGTTCGAACAGCGATTTCAGAATCGCTTGCCCAGGACAGGACAGCTCCCGTCGAAGTGAAACAGAAAGCAGGTGTCGCGGTGACACCATGATGTCCTCGTCATGCAGCAATTTCGGTCCAAGTCCTCATGGCGCATAGCAGGGACAGAGAAAGAGAGGGTGATGAAAATAATGAAATATAGAAAGCCTTCATGAAGCTGGTCGGCACGAAAGCCCGAGCTAGAGCTAAACCAAGTTGAGATTCTCCTACTTTACACGCAAACTACGACAGCCACGATGAAGGGGTTCCGGGGCCAGGCTTCTCCTGGTCAAGACTTGAACTGGACTTGCAGATTGTACATGTGTCTAGGGTTTAGGGTTTAGGGGTTTAGGGTTTAGGGGTTAGGGGTTAGGGGTTTAGGGTGTAGGGTTTAGGGGTTTAGGGTTTAGGGAGATTGTACATGTGTCCGCCTGCCTGTTAAGATCATCTCTCTGAAAACGCCGCTGGTGCCATAAACAGGTTTGCAACTATCGTTGTTCTGGAAATGCCGCATCAACGCTAACAGCAATAAATCTCCCATTCAGAATTCGGGAGTGGTCCCTTCAGGCATTGCGCTCTGATATGCAAGCGTACAAGACAATGAGAGTCAAAGCACAGCTCATTTGTGAGCATCAGTCCCAAGCACAAAGAAAGCTTCATGGTGGGCGAAACCAGCAATAGCAGTATAAAAGGAATATATATGGACCCGAATCAAAAATTTCCATTGTGCCCATCACCATGGTTCCCTGTGGTCACTATGTGCGGGGAGGAGCCTAACCTCAGCCATTTGTTCAGTTGGCTTTCAGGGATTGCTACTACGTCTGGAATCCCGGCTCAACCCACTGCTCAGCTCTGAACCTTGCGCTATAGTCAGTACTATACATCCTGTATGACCCTAAGTACCCGCAACTTTGGAAATTACGGCGCTATTGTATGCTGAGGTCATGCGGGCTTTTCAGCATCAACAAGCGACGCATTGCCAAGCCCTAGAGTTTCCCACAAACTCAGAATTCCTCTCACAAACTGTCATTGCTTCCTACGTTTACCAAAACTCTATCAAGCGCTACCATTCGGTTACCATTATGCGCTATTATAAGTATGTATAGTTAAATACAAACTCAAAGCAAGACAAGCAATAGCTACAAGCTTTGAGCAATTTTATCAACACCATTTTTACGAACGACGATGCAGAATGCCAGTCAAGCAAAAGAAGAAAAAGCATTGGGCTATAGCAGTACTGGAGCTGCGGCATTTTTTGATGGTTGTAACAGATTAATTTTGGGACAATATTAGGGTTATATAGGGATAACGGAAAAGAAAATGGGAAATACTATTTAGGGTCCAGGGCATACTTCTACTGGGAACCTTCAGGAACCTCAAGCTACCCAGACAGCCACGTATCCATCAATTGAGGAAAGCACGTCTCATTGCAGCGGGACCTATGGCATCATGTGTGACGTATTGTACTTGATCCAGCGATGCAACTTGCATAGCGCTGAGATCCACAGTGGGATTTGAAACTTATATCTTTTCACAAAATCCTGCACAGCCATTTGCTCAAAGCATGCGCGCAAAGAGGGCCCGTGTATTCCCTCCAAGGAATGCTCCCCAAAAATTCTGGAAACCCAAAGCCCGCAGCCCCGGATCCCTAGCTACAATATACGGGCGATGTAAGGATAATGGAAATGAAAGTGGAAGCTAACATATTATAATAATAGGGCTTATATCGGGGAGTATACTATATTGGGATTATATATGTTGAAGACACCCAAAGTTTGAAAAATAGTATACAGGCTCCCGGGAACTGAGGGGGTGGCAACGTAACGAAACGCGTTGGCGAGGCTGCCAAAGCGATCCAACGCCTGCTTCGTCTTCAAAGGTTCGGGAATGAATGGCCTAAGGGGTTATTGTTTAGGGTTTAGGGTTTGGGGTTTAGGGTTATTATATAGGGGTTACATGATATAGGGAATGTATGGGGATTATGTAGGGGTGATATTCGGATTATATAGTTTCGAGTGTGTAGGGCTTCGGGCTGATCTGGCAGTTTAGGGCTTGGGCTTAAGTAGGGCTTGAGGGTTTCGACTCAGGGTTCAGGGTTCAGCACTGGGAGTTCAGGGTTCCAGTTTTGAGTCTAGGGCAAGGCTGTGGGATTTTTTTGCAACACCTCTTTGTGGGGTTGGGGGTTAAAGGCTCTGGGTTTAGGGCCTATGCTTGTTGTAGAGTTCAGGTTTAGGGCTTCGGGGCTAAGGTTTAGAGCTGTCGCCTCTGGGCTAAGAGATCCCTTTGCAACCAAAGCAAAGGTTTAGGGTTTAGGGTTTAGGGTTTAGGGTTTAGGGTTTAGGTTGGTTTTGAGGGTTTGGGGTGCTATACGGGGCTTGCGTGCGGACCAAGACGCTGCGTTTACCCAACCTCCTGGCACTAAAGCTTGGGATCGCCCAGCGCTTTGGAATCAAAGTTGCGGGTCCCAAGTTCAGGCTTCTGGGTTGCTGTTAAGTAACTTAATTTAAGTTACTATGTTGGGGAAGCCCTGTTGTTCATATATACCCATTATGGTAACTTAATTTAAGCTCCTTACCGGCAACCTAGGCTTTCGGCCCGAAGGTAAATATCAAGGCCCAGTCAGTCTCCCTAAACCTTTTTCTGGCTGTTGGTCAGCGGGGAATGAAAGGGAATGGAAAACAAAAATGGTTTGGGGTTTACGGTTTGGGGTTCGTGTTTGGAAGGAACACAAAACAAAATGAAAACTACGATAATGGGTTGTACAGGGACTACTAAAAGGATCCATTCCTTCATTCCTAGCTAAGCAAAGGGCAGTTTTACAACTGGACTTGGTGAGTGCCAGACAGAGCTAATTGAAACCCTATCCCTAAGCCCTAAACCCTAAATCACGAGCGTGTGCTGCTTAACCCCTTGGACCTCTTTTGTCTGCCCATTAAGGCACAGTCTGTTTTGCCCCCTATGGACTGAAAAGACCTCTCACATGAGCCACTCTCGTTTGGTGTTCAGGGTTTAGGGTTTAGGTTTTAGGGTTTAGGGCTTCAGGATTCATCTCCTCTCGCTAATATCAAGCATTCCCATTGGATTCCCATTGTGGGATACGGTAATATATTGCGAATACTCATTGTTAGTTAGTGGAGCGGTTTTGATATTTGGGGGAACTAATTCTGCAGCTGAGGGCCCGCGGTTGGAAGTTTAGGGCTGTAGGGTGAAGGCTGCGCTTCAGGATCACAGGTCGAGCTCTTGCTAAGGTTGGTGGCAGCAGAACATATCCGATGAAGCCTCTAGGCTCCCGGAACTCAAATAAGTTGGGTGCGTACAGAGTCCCAATACAATAGTCCTTATGAAAGGAAGCCAAAATGGAACCCCTACTGTTGGGAAATCTCCGCTTGATGCCAGGGAGCTTGGGAGGTGCTGAATGTTGGCGGGAAGTGACAAACTAGGATGCAAGCGCAAGCTTTTGTCCATTTGACTGTCCAAACAGAAGGGTCTCATAAACCATAAACATCGCTAAGCCCAAGATGACAGCTTCCATTTTCTGTTCCATTCTCCCTTCTCCTACCTTTCTGGACCACTTCCCCTCTATAACCCTATATGATACCTGTATAACCCACTCTAAACAATCAAGCCCAGCTATTTCCCAACCCGAACCTCATACGAATTGTATAAACACTGATTAAACCATTTTGGAGGAATTCCCCTTGATTAAACCCTATATACCCCCCTGTACCTCCGTTCTTTGCAATATCGTAAACAAAGAGCGTCGAGAACTTGCGGAATAGGGGGGAGGGGCCATAGGGGGCATGGGAACGTGACGACTGACTTCTGCAGAACCTATCTTTTGCGAACTACTAAACCATAAGCATATTTACAAGTGGCTACAGGTTCCAGGTCTGGGCAACTACATGTTTTCCTACCCTCACCCAAGCCGCTATATTTACCCATCAACCCGATACATCCATCCCGAAAAGCAGGAGTCTGTAATGTCAGCGTTTTCCTATCCAGCTGATTTTCTGCACTTTGCAGGCCCTGCCCGCCTTTCTGGTCAGGAGGCGGAGCGATTCCTTTCAGGAAGGATGGCTCATGATTTGGTGGGATTTAGAGTTTAAGGCTTAGGATGTAGGATTGGAATGCTCCCAGACTGCTGGGCATAATTTATGTTGCGTAAATTTTCAAGTATTCGCTAACCCCAATGCCAGCTGAGGATCGTCTCATTCTAATTTGCCAGACGTGAAGTGGGTAATGTTGGGAATATGTCTTTCTGATACATGGAAGTCTCTTTTTGCAGGGAAGCCCCAGAGGAGAACCCAAAGAATCAGAAACCCCCAAGAAATCCTAAACCCTAAACCCTACACCGTATATATCAGTATATATCCCTATATACCCCTATATACCAAGTAGTCTCCTCCATTTCGGAAGCTTCCAGCAGCTATCAGAACCTTCAAGTCTGAGACACTCCCAAATGGGACGTGTTCACTGTTTGGAGAGCCCACATTGTCACATGAACCGTAGTCTAAACTCCTAAGATATCCCAGCTAATACCCCCATACTACTCCCCCGTAAGCGCCTATACAACCCCCTATAAGGAGTGTAGACCCCAAACCCTAAACCCTAAACTCTATATAACCCTGTACTACCCTACATGATCCCCTATGTAACCCCCTTTAAGGAGTGTAGACTATAGCTCACATGTTGGGAGTCGGCACAGCAGCGGGACAGCAACCTGAAGGTTGCCATGATGCATTGGACCATCTCTTGCAAAGGTGAACTTCTCCCGCAAAGCCTCTGATCCCAAACCCTAAACAACCCTAAATCCCAAATCCCAATCCCAAACCCTAAACTCTAAACCCTAAACTTCCAAACGCCTGAACCGCAAAATCATAAAACTTTGGCCCGCCAAGCCCAATCCTTTCTGGGGCAATGACTCGGCTATATATCCCTGGTTTCTATTTTGTTATTCTTTTCCATCTGATTTTGCCCGCAAGGAGTAGAGCCCGCTCGCTCAGCGTTCAAGTCAAAAATTCGATCTGATTCTTCATTATGGAGAGAATAGACCCTAGACAAAAAAAACATCCTAGAGCCCAATCCAGTACCCCCTTAAAGAGCCCCAAACCAAGGCCTGGAACTTCGCATCGAAGGCATTCAACCTCGCTGAGAGGCGTAGAGTGTAGCTTTTTCGGCTTTCTAGCTTTAACTTGGTAAGCACATGTAAGCACAGTACGAAACACTAGTGTTACCTGTAAGTAAACATAAACGACTACAGGATGCCACCGGACTGGGTCGAAGACCTATACATCGCCCTATACACTCACTTCCCATGTAATCATCCATGTTTAGCTTCCATTTGATTCTCCATTCCTGGAGATTCGGTGAATGACCGTCGGCCACCCAAGCCTAGAGACCTCAACTTTCCTCATGTTCATGGACCCCGTCCAAAAAAAAAAGTTCTTTTGCTGCAACCTTGATTCTCCTCATTGTTTGACCATCTCCCCTAAAACCTTCCAGGAAAAGCTTGGCGGTGCCATAGTAGTCCTGCCTGTTTTGGAGGGTCCTAGGGCGCGGCGACCGGTCATGCTTCTGGCGCCAAGGGATGTAGTTTTTGTTGGGGGTTCCGGATGGCTGAGTTTCAGGATAGAAAATTACTCAGCCCTTCCTAATGTTGCAGGCTGTTGTAGATCTCTGCATTAGAAGCTCGATCCAACAGCAACCATGCCAAGGGCATGCGGGTTATGTTGCACCGTGTCCTCAACCTTTTTTCGAATTACCTTGCAGGGGCTGATGGAGCAAAAGGCGTTTGCATGCTACAAGAAACTCTATATCAATGACACCAATCTCTATACGGACCGCACAACCTCCAAGAATGCGAACAACAGCAGTACTCCGGACGCATGGTGCGCAGGATGCGTGTAATGACTAACGCTGAGTGCGCTGCTGATCCTGGCGTTCATCAGTGGCCTTCACTTCGGGGATGCTGTAGGAAAGGCTTGTTTGAACCCATGCGTGTGGAAGTGGAGTAGCAGATCTATGAGAAACAGGTTTACTTTTCGTCCTGCAATTGTTGCCATCGTGCTTGTGACTGCTGCTGCTACTGCAAAAACATCCGTCGTCGCTGTCTCTGTCGATATTGCAGTGGTACGCCGTAGTACTATTTGGTAGATGGTTATTGCAACATCGCCCTTGGAACAAACCTACTCAGAATGGGACGAAGGGATGTAATCAGGGGGTAGTGTTCAAGCCCTCATGGCAACAGACATAAGTAGGAGCTTCACAGTCGGCTTTGAGGTTAAGGAATATTTACATCTTCTGGTTAGGATTCATCTGAACTTGGGGCTCGGACTGCAACAACTAACGGGGGCTGTGTAGGTTGTCACGAGCGGTATCTGCGTTGCAGGGCCCCTCAAACAGACGAGAGTAGAGGAGAGATGTATACAACATATGGGAATATCTACCCATGTTTCTTTACATGTACAAAAATACAGACAGAGAGAAAGAGAATGAAATACTCCAGAGGCAGCGAGTAATCACCATGATTATTTGCAACCACATCCGCAAAGACTGGGTTACCTACTCATTCCTGGAGAAAACAAGAAGTGAAATCACTGGAGTCCTCTTCTACCAATTGACTACATCCGACAAGAGTTGAAATATTCAAGGTTCTGTCTGGAAAATGGGCAACCCAGGACCATCTGGGCAAAGCAGTCTGCTCCCACCACCCTCCAAACTCTCGCTCAGAAAGTTGAACGGCCTCTAGCATGTCTTCCAAGACCGAGTCTGGCCTCGCCAATGCAGGGATTGAATGGGGTTCTACCTTTTTGAACTTCGGCATCTCTTGGTGCGTCATTGTCTGGCTCGAGTTGCGGCTTTTGGCTATTTGTTGGGTCAGTGGCGCAGAGCTCCAGGCACCCCCTAGCTCAGCTCACATGCTTTCTACATTGGGGGCTCTTGCATAACCTGAAACCCCAAACCCCAAGAAAGACACAGATCCCAGACCCTTTGGCCCATAAGGCAGCTGCGCACCGCGGCAGTTAGTGAGGTCACCTTCTGGCTGAAGGCTGGGGATTTGAAGGCTGGGGATTTGAAAACTTAGCAAGGGTGGAGGTTCTCTCTGGTATGTTGGGAGACTCACTCTGCGGATTTAAGGACCTCAAAGGTCACTGCTGTGGCGTCCACGCATCTCGATGAGGCTGCATGACTGAGGGGCTTGGACTTAAGGGTTAAGGGCTTAGGGTTGGGGCCTTGTTGGCTCAGCGCACAATTAGGAGGGGGAGGCAGATAATGTGGGTTTTCATGGGGGTTCCACAAATTCGGGCAAGCGCTTTGATGGGTCCCTCTGGCAAATCATGTACTCGGGTACGTAGTTGGGGCGCCCTTTCATGCAAATTATGAGAAACGGCTTGGTCGCTAAGTGCCTCCGAAGAGATGCCTCGCTTTCACCCATACACAAGAAGCCGGATTGGTTGGAGGTGTTCCGCTTTAGCAAGCACTAAAACAGTTTGGGTCATTCCCCCTTAGAGTAGCTGCTACCACAATGGGTGATCATAGGAATATATGGGAGTTATAACGTTATAATAAACCCCCTGCATAAGACCCGAATACGGACTGATCCTGTGAGGGGGAATGACCCAAACCCCTGTTTTGTTGCAATTCATGGTTGCCGTAAAGAACAGAATAAAAGTCTAGGTGTCGTGCTCATTCCCTTTGATAATAACGGTCCAATCATGCCTAGGGTTTAGGGTTCTAAATTCACAAAGTTCCCGAACTGGTGAGCTCACCAGAGCACTGGGGATCACACGTGCTGTGAGAGGCGTGCCATTGATCGCGCCCTCTAGGAAGGGTCGAATGAAGTTGACCTTACCGAGACTGGTCAGCCAAGGCAGCATCGCAAAAAGCATCTCCGAATCAGTCAATCCAAATGCTTTTGCCATGGCAGACAGCACATCGTTCAAGACAGGCTCAGAAATCTAGCTGGACGAGCACCGACTGTTTTACATGTCCTGCCTACAAGTTTAATGAGGACATTCTAGGGTGAGCCATATACTGTACCAAAGAACAAGTTTGAAAAGGCCCCAGAATGAGGAACCAACAGCCCAAAGAAAACAGAAACAGCCTGATGTCAACCCCAGGACCACAAGAAGGTTGCCCTGAAAACTACTGGCCTTTTTGCAAGTCCTCAAATAAGGGTTGTAACTATAATATCTTGGGGTCTACGATTTGGAAACTGCCGACTGCCAAGTGCCAAGCAAATTTTGCGTAATCCAGCATGCCCCGCTTTTCCTGCCGGCTGTTTTGTGCTTCTTCAATCTGACGCAACCCTCCAAAGGCTAATCTCTCAGCCCTAGCTGGCCCTAGCGGGGCGGGTTCAGCAGCATCATACGCAGGAGTGTGAAGTATTGATGTTTTCCTGCCAAACAGAAAACCCAAGGAAATCCAGGGAAAAAACCTGAATGTAGGACCCCAGGATTCCTGCTGTCTCTCTCACAATTCAGATTTGCTCTAAGAAGCTGTGGAAGTAAGAACAAGAGAAATGCCCTTCCAGCGAAGCACACGCGACATGTGTCATGCACTGGGCAGACACTGAACCTGCAGAACCAAGATAGAGCCACACCTTGTCCAAGTATTCGAAAAATCTGTCTGCAACCTCCTCTGTAAAGTTGTAGCCGCGGAAGAAGTGTCGCACCTGCTACACTGCAATGGAATGGTTCTACCTTGCCACAGCTAAGAAGAGCACAAAGGAGGCGACAATGCTGCTTCAGTTCACGCACAAAAAGTTGTGCAAGCTTCGGCAGCATCAATCGACACCTTTGAACATCGACTTTCTTCTATTTGGTTGAACTCTGTCCATCAATTGAAATTATGAACTTTCACGCACACGCATGCCGCATGAACACTCAGGAGGACATAGAATTTTTGTTTTTCCTGGGCACGTGGTTTTGTACCCGTTCGTCACTGCTGAACCTTCAGCTTTGGAAGGTCACGAGCGGCCGTCTGGCTGTGGGACCAGGGCACTTACAATGGCACTTCTGGCACGTTGCAGCGCAAGCCGCAGAAACAAGCGAAAATGCTCTTCTGGCAAAATGCCTGTGGACAGCTTCTCTTCGGGTGTGAGGGGTTCCTTCGTAACTGGGCGAAAATCAACATTCCGATCAGAAGCCTGCACAAGTGCCTACAAACACACCCTGCAGATTCTACTGCATGATGGCATTATTTGCCATCAACTCGGCCAATTCTCTCTCTGACTCTCCTCCGCCCAGGTCCCTGTAGACCAGCTTAAGGCCTTGTGGCGCATAGAGGGCATCTGTTTCAGTACCGCCCACCATCTCCACATCAATGCAATAACCTCCGCTGAAAGTCAAAACCACAAAATGAAAGGCCCTATGCAGTCCTCCAGAGAGTAATGCGGGGCCTAAACAATGACCAATATCATCTTGAAGTGTATTGGAGGTACCTTATACCAGAATTATACCAAAAAATCTAGGACCACAATATTGGCAACTACATAGGCCCCTGCATTCCTGCATTACTGGCCCCAGGGTTGAGCATAGAATCTCAAACCCTGACGCGGGGCAGATAGTCAAAGCATTCGAAGCCATGGTTACAAGGTGGAGCATGCCATCACCAACCCAGAGACCGAACCTGGGCTGCTGTAAAGGAACTTTTTTGCAAAAAAAGTACTATAATGAAGAACCCCTATTATTTACTATAAACCCATAATATGGTAGCTTAATACTAGGGAAACCCTATTATTTACTGTATACCCATGATATGACATCATATGGTAACTTGATGTATAAAAATTTCTTAACAGCAACTTAGGAACAACAGAAGCACTGGCATTGCCAGCAGAGGCGAATGCTCCGGAGTCACGAAGACGTTGCTTATGGAAGTCTTCCTTACTTGGCGCTGTGGGTAAATAGCTACATTAATGGCCCAAGCTTTGGAAATGGCATCCAGCTACCTATGCGTCGGGATTCTATAGAACTCAGGTGTACGCAGCACATAAGCAGATTCACATCAATGTTGGGATAGCTCTGCTTCAAGGCTCCGGAGTGGGTATATATCGCAGGAAAACAAGGACAAGCACCAGTGAAAGATAACCCTTCTTGACAGCTACAAGTGGCCGTGAACCTTCAAGTGAGAAGAAACGTGCGCAGCCATCAGAATTGGAGACACCTCAGGCTCTATAGGCCTCTTACAGTAGCTAAAAATCTGCACCAGACACAGTTGGTGAAGGCACAAAAAACGGAAGGCAGGGAGCTGAAAATCCTTCAGCTAAAAACACCAAGCCTTAACCTGAGATCCTATCTGGATCGCAGGTTCTTCCATTCCTTAGAACATATTGCCGCCAACAAAGCCCTAATCCCAACACAGCAAAGCCCAAGCCCCGAACCCTGAACATGACCTGGACGAAGACGGCTCGTCGGCAGCCGGGGCTCATGCTCAGGGACTCCACCTGTTGGCTTCTGAATTGCCGGGCCAGTCTTCTGGGGGGCCTGAAAAAGAAAAATACCGCCATTGCCTCGAAATGCCTCGGAGACCCCATTTGGGAAATACCACCGCCCAATGGCTGTAAATCAAAGGGGTTGGAGGGCATGCCAGTCGATGAAATTCCTACCCTAAAGACATCCATAACAAGGCCAAAAGATTGGACCGGGTGATGAGGTTCCTTCTTCTAGGACACCAAAGTCGTTCGAAACTCACACCCACTCTGGAAAGCCCCCTATTGCAGGGGACCCCAAAACAGGCCACCTAATGTGTGGAAATCCTTCACAGTCCTGTATAACCCCTCTACATATATATATATGAGCTATAGTCTAAACTCCTTAAAGAAGGGTTATATAAAGGATTATATAGGGGACTACCATAGGGGTTATTAAGGGGGATACTAGGAGTTTAGACTATAACCCCTATAATCCCCTATATAATCTCAGTTTCCATTTCATTTTCCATTCTCTTTTCCATTTAATTCTCCATTACTAAGGAGAAAATGGCTCATATATACACGTACGCACATGGCCACCCCCCAGGATCAACCTTCAAACATTTTCCAATTCATCTGCCTGTGTATTGGATGTAAAGATTCAAGGTAACGTTTGAAGTTCATCCACTCTGATTGCTGGAAAAAGTTGCCTGGGACAAGTGTTCCACATTTCCTCTATGGAATTCATGGAAAATCTGGCAAAAGAAACTTTATCAACCATTTTCAGACAAGCAGCTTGAGACTTCAAGGCTCTTCTCAAAACTCATGGAGTTGGTGGAAAATTTGGCCCAGTCAGTGTTTCCCACAAATTCCACAGTTTGTCCATGGTCTCCACCTGATTGCTTGAGATGGTGCTCTTTCAAGAAAAGTTGACTGGGCCAACTTTTTCCGCGAATTCCAAGGTGACGTTGGTAGTAAACGTATGTAAAAGTTGGCTCAGCCCGAACAAACCTTGGGATATCCACCTGTTTGTAGGCGGTAAATTGCGAAAATTAAGTTGGCTGGGCCAACTTTTTCCACGAACTTTCTCGGGAAAATAGGAGAAAAACTTGGCCCAGCCAACTTTTGCAAAAATTCTGGCTGCACCTTCTTCTCCATGAGATCAATCGAAAAAAATGGCGGGAAAATCTGGCAATGCATGTCTACCAATTTCTTTGTTTCTTTAGGTTGGCAAAAACCACCAAAATCGTCCAGAAACCCTGGAAATTGAACAAGAAACGGCTCTACTTAACATTTTGTATGAATTCCAGGGTTGTCTGGATTTAATTTAGAATACGAATCCCACTGATTATCCTAAACATCCTGGGCAGCATGAAAAGGCCTAGCCTCGCTCTTTTTTTTGAGTAAGTACGGTGGAGTATGGAGAAGGACAAGTACAGCTTTTCTTCCATGGCCTGTCAACTCCAGGAATCAACTAACTAATCTGTATGCCTGCCTTGCGAGAACCATTGCTTCTGACCTGGTTCATCGTTTTAATATAGCTACGGCCCTGATTCAACTGTTCGTGAAATTATGCGATGGGTTGAATTGGGTTCTTGGTATAACGTCTTTCTCTACTCAGCCTGGTTGCTTCTTCACGATATGAATGACGCCCCTCGTTTCCTGTAACATGATTATTTTTGACAGGCATTGCCTGGGTAATTCTATGAGAGAATCCGGAAGAGCTTTACTTCCACCGAAGCCTTCCTTGCATGTAAAAAACTATTGGTTTTGGATGTCTTCGATATATGCAGTGGCGTAAGAGGACTCATAGTACATTTCATAAGGACTAGAAATGCCACGTAACTTCCAAAACTGTACGGGCGGTGCACCATTCCCTGATGCAAGTGCCATATTTGGTGACTCCAAATTCTTGACAGGCTTGTATTTCAGCAGCTAGTTGATCATTTTGTACCCGGGTGTCCTGACTGGAAGAGCTGATTGCCTTTTAGCAGAACTTCTTTTGGTCCTAGAAGCTCTTTTGGTCCTGACATACGTCTTCCAATTTCAAATCCACCTGCTTTGAACAACATACGCATGTCTGGGCTCAGTTACCATTTCCCCTAAAACCTAAAACCTTAACCCTTTTTCTTGGGGGAACGCCGCTGTTAGTAGAAGGGACGATTTATCTGAGGGAAGAACAGACACACAAGTCAGGGAGAGTGCGCTGCAATCATCTTCTTCACACTGTTGCGAGTACGTATTGCTACGTGTGGATATTCAAAATCCTGCATGACATTTGTATACGTTACTATACTTCCATAATTCCTAAGGTATAGGGTACCTTTTATAGAAACCCCCATATGCATCCTCTGCTACCCTTTTCGGAAAGCCCTCGCCTGGTGGTAAGCACCCTGCCGCGGCTCCCGGAAAAGGAAGAAAGCCCAAACCATGCCTTTTTTTTCATTCAAGGAGCAACTAGCTTGGGTATGAATATGATCGGAATTTCCCAGAACTAGAGAGCCTAACAGGGCATGTAAGGCTTATATTGGGGTTGAATAGGGGCATATAGGAATGAGCCAGAGATGAGTATAGATACTTGAATGAATCCCCTCCCCGTTAAATCAAAACCCACCACCGCCCGCCCCCCGTGTCATTCTGGTGAACTACTGTAGGATAATGGGACTATTTGATGTTACGTAGGGTTTGGGGGGAGGTATTGATTGATATTTGGAGGAGGTGATTAGCATCAGTACGTTTAAGAGTGTTAAGGCCTACTGGGGGTTCATGGGAGGCGTGTAGGACTGAGAGGTTCGGTCTTTAAGGTTTATGGTTGTAAGGGTTCAGGTTGGGGTTCAGGGCCTCAGCATGCCCATCGCACCGCAGGTCGGCGCACACTAAGCTCTGCAATAACAGTGCAGCTGCAACCACCTGCATTGCTATTGCAAGTTGAATGGCCCCTCCAGAATGCTCTTCAGCAGAGGCAGGCGGAAAAGGCCTTTCAAAAAAGGTTCAACCGGAGTTCTAATCTACCCCAGATGCTCGTGAAGCCCATGCTGCCCTTGAGGAAAGCCTCGATCCTGCAGCTTTGGGGCTTTGGGTTTGTTGAAGATTTGGAGGGAAGGGTTCAGGTTCACAGTTTTTGGCTTGCGGGTTGAGGCTCAGGAAAACCTTAACTCTGCAGCTATGTGAACTTCGGAAACTCAGTAGCATAATGTAGACCCATGATTAATAAACCCCCTCCTTTTAAGGGCCTAAATATTAGGATCCCTATTATAATCCCTATTAAGGGGAGGGGGTTTATTAATTATGGGTCTGGGTTAAGCCTGATGACCTTAGCTTGTTGAGCTGCTTTGTCGGAAGTCCGGGAGCGGCACAAACGCCATGCGTATTGGTCTATATTAGGAGGACCCCCCACCCTGTAATGGTGGTATGATAGGAATATAAGAGAACCCTAATATAGTTACTACTATCCCTCAGAGTCACTATTACAGGGTGGGGGGTCCACCTAAGGTCTATAGTTTGTGGTGTGGATCGGAGGTTTAGGGGCCTTCAAAATGTCCAGCATCCAGGGCTTCTATCATGGCTCGAGATTTTTGGAAAAAAAATTGCCATCATTGTAACACTAATGATGACAACCTTTATCAGAATAAGGTAGGGCTGACTGCATCAGACGATCCGGCCAAAGAGCAGATCAGCGCACGTGAGCTCTGCCCAGCTCACATCCCAAACCTTCTAAAACCTGCTGCTAAAACCTAGAGCTGACAGTCTTTCTCAAGGAGGCCGCGGCTAGGACAGCTAGGAAATGGAGCCGACACGGCATGAGATGAAATGCAAACTGGGATTATGTAGTGGTTTATATAAGTACCTCTAACTCCAAAACAATGACACATCCTGAATAACGGAAGGGCCCCATGATGACAAAAGGCAATGCCAGCATAGAAGGACCACGATATTAAGAACTAGTCAGGAGCGTGATGATAGAAATTATGAAGTGCGAAAGCCCCAAATCCCCTCATGCTCCCCTTAAATCGCTAGGGTTGCAAGGGCTGCCAACTTTCACAACCCCTACGCCCTTGTTTGTCCCTGTAACGAACTCCCTTGGAGTTTCCAGAGGCTACGAAAACCCTATGACGGTCGGCAGCCCGCTCCTGGAGGTGAACTTGGTGAGGTGGGGGATCTTCCCCCGGGACCGGTTTAGGAGACCTTCCAAAGCCCAGAAGGTCAGCTTGGAGTTCGGGGCTTGGATTGTCTTTTATTGCGCTCTTGTGTCCACATGCCGAGAAAGGGTTTAGGGTTTGAGGTCCGGGTTGTAGGGTTCAGGGCTTGGGGTCTGGTGTTCAGGAAAACCCTGAACCCCAAATCCAGAATGAGGTTTTAGGCGTGAGGCGTACTTTAGTATCTGGAGTTTGCCTTCCACCCGCCGCGCAGCATCCATGTACTTGAAGCCCTTCAAGGCCAGCAAGACCTAGGATTCAGATCTCAGAGTTTCCATGAATTGGGGGACGCCAGTATAGACATAGACCTCAATATACAATAGGCCTCGTAATCCGGACCCCCAAAAGATACCCCTAAGAGTCCCCCCCATTCGGGATTTGCATGGATTTGGCGTGGATTTGCCCACTTGGGATTTGGCACAAGGACCCATTCGGGAAACTCAGCGAGAATTGAGCCCGTCTGATTGCCATGGGTGCTTGATCAAGCTCGTGGCCAAAAATGCTTGAAAATTTCAGAGACTGCTGCCGGCAGACCAGTACACTATCTTTGTAGAAGCGGAGGATGTAGAGGTCAATCTGAATCAGCGGCCAGAACAGGTAGAATGCTATGCCTGTAGGGGCGGCTATGCATGTTCTGCTTACGGCCAGGTCGGAAGGCGAGGGTTTAGTCTATCTAGCATAGTCCCACTCGAGTAGATAGAATATGGGGTTTATGTGGATCTTTTTGTGATAGTGGGCAATTCCATACTATCTACTTGCCGGGGACTGGAACTACAGGTTTTGGGGCTTAATTTGGGGCATAGGGTTCAGCCTGAGGTTTAAACAGGGCTGAGGGCTGGGTGAGGCGGGTTAGGGTTTAGGGCCTAGCATTTGGCTCTGCCATGACTTTTTGCTTCAGACCTACCAAGCATGGTCACCAAGGGAGCAGGGCAATGAATCATCTGATCGCCCGAGGTGTCTACAATCAAGCGCGCCAAGTTGCGGTACTGCTGGTTCAGGGACTTGTCCAAGTTCGGCCTATCAGGCACGAAGATCTGGATCCTTAGTTTGTCAATGAGCGACCAGCACGCAACTGGCTTTCTTTCCAAAATTCATGAATGGTCCTACTGATCGTGACACCTTTCTGGGACGCCCAGGTGCACCGCAAAAATGACCAACAGCAACCATTGCTATGACAACACCAATTTGAAGTCAACCTTGCACTCCCTGCAAAGAAAAACGGGCCCAACAACGCCCCGGCAAAAAGAAGCCAGCTACTAGTTACGAGAGAGACTAAGACTGTCAGCACCATCATTAATAAGATAACAGAAATGATGATTGTAATGCGGTACGTGATTGTTCCACGAACACTAACACAGTAGTAAGATTGATGTCAATACTAAACTGGGTTGGCCCCAAAAACCCTTTGAGAAGTATTAGTATATAGGGTCCCTTATTAAAGCCATTAGGGAAAATATTAGATATCCCAGGAGCCTACCCAGTGACAATCCTAAAACGAGTACAGCACTTCCTGCGGGCCCGCCACAGGCCGCGCAGCAGCCGACAAGGAGCCGACATCAAGGCAGCCCGGGCGATACTGCCCAAATGGAAACCTCGTTCAATTTCAAAGGCTAAGAATTTAGGGTCTTTTAAGGTCTAGATGGGGATAATTAGGGATATTACCCCGGAAAATAATGAAATGGAAACTGGGGTTGATGTAGGGGTTATAAAACTTACTTCTGATCAGCAGGCAGGCAATGGAAAAGAAAATGGAAAAGAAAATGGAAACAAATTGGGGAGTTTCTGGGACTACTACTGTGAAGCTATTCCTGTCTAACCAGAGGCAAGTAAGTGGCAGTGGAAAAGAACAAGCAAGCCACTATATGGTTTCTAGTTTCGTTTTTTATGTTTAGGGTGTAGGCATGTAGGGTTTTGGATCGGAAGTGGGGGAGTGGACCCCTATACTCATCCCTACATATACCCCACGACCATGCTTTTATAGTCGCCCCACCCCTGCCTTCCCTCTGAGGCACCAGTAGGTCAAGGTTTGGGTTTGGGGCGTTTGGGGTGGATCGAGGCTTGGGAGGGGAATGACAATTCCATACGAAGATTATCCTGTTGAAAAGTGGCTTATGGCAACGGATGTCACGGCAACGAACTGCAACTCATATTACACGCTGGAGGAAGTATGGCCAGGAGTTGATGATATGAAGTATGTGGATATGTACAACAGGTTTGTTCTGGCCAAAGGCATGTTGCCCAAGTGAACCTATGTCAAAAGATGGCAGTAAAGTCATGACAACCTGCCTGTGGCACTACAACATGATGAATATGGGCCCTGCTGTAGGCTTCAACAAGCAGCTCATCTGCTGACTGGGCTTGGACAATGATACAGTGATTCTTTTCCCATGTCCTTGCACCAAATCCAAAGGGCAGCTTTCTCTCTGATGTCCAACCTGGATACTTGCATGACCCCACTTCTGTTCCTGTAATACCTGCTTACCAGTGCTCCCGATGGAAAGCCCCTCCTGGACTAAATGGGCACTTGTTGAAGTACGTCTTCGAAGGACCGGATTAATCTAGACGGGGCTCCTGTTCATGTATTAAGGTAGTGGCAAGCTACTTTTTGCTGCAGAAACCTCCACTCACCTGTTAGCAGCAACAATCGGGTTGCTGTTTAGGGTGTTAACTTGATTTACTATATTGGGGAAGCATCCTAGTCTAAGTTCCTTAGCAGCAACCCCGAAAACCGCCAAAGCTTGGTCACCTGGCTGCCTTGGCCCCGTACACACGTAGGGAGTCCTGTCTGGAGCAATGGATGCTATTCCTGCGTTGCGGTTTAGGAACTTAATTCAAGTCACCGTAATATGAGCCATAGTCTAAACACCTTAAAGGGGGTTCTATCGGAGATTATATAGGGGACCACTGCAGGGGATATTCAAGGGGATGCTAGGAGTTTAGACAATGGCTCATATGGATGTATAGT
>CAJNIZ010014213.1:69114-85755 GCA_905231905.1 Symbiodinium pilosum
CCCGGGCGGGTGGGCGGGCACAAGAAAATTTTTCTTAAGACAAAAAGCTTGCATCTAGCAGTCTTGCAGTCTTACACATGCTATCACACGAGCGCATGCTCTGCCTTCTTCTTGCATGTAGCTTGCTTGAGCACACGCACACATTGTTCTGACACACACAAGCAATGTGATGCGGCATGCACACGCAAGTTGAACAACGCTGATCAAGACACGCAGAAACAATGCTGATCAAGACACGCAGAACTTCAACAAACTTTTCAGGAGCTTAACCCCTTAGGCCCGTCCACACGGGTGGACTTACAAAGCGTCTAAGTGAAGGAGCAATCACTCCGCTCCGCTCCTTGACAACACTCAAGGCTGTACTGCAAAAGGCGAAATCCCTACCAACATATCCCGAATCCAGAACAGGTGGTTTTTAGTACCAATGTAACGCCCAAAGAACCCTTGCCCTACCCTCCCTAAACCCTACACCCCAAACCCACGCAATTTCGCAGTAGGCCGCCTGCATCTGGACGTTTCGGGCCTTCAGGTGGAAGTAGTTCGCGCAGAGGATCTGCGTCACGGGTAGCTCTCAAGAGGATGTCTTCGACATGCACAACAACCGCAAAATCGAAGAAAATGCTGAAATGACGAGGGAAGAGACTTTGTTTAGTTGGCTCATGATAACTTCAAGAATGAGTGCAGCAACCGCACTCATTCCCAAACCTATGCAACTACACCTTTGAAATTCAAGGCCTGCGCAGTGATGTACTTGTTGCTGAAGGACAGGAACTCAAGAGTCCAGAAGGTTCCAAAGACGTAGAAGAAAACGCCTTTCCTCAGCCAAGGGTGTTTCATGGGTTCCGCTAAAGGGCGAACCTGGGGCCCCTAGTCTCTTTGAAACGAAAAAGCAACAATCTCACGGAGAAATACCGACCAGTAGTAAGACTTCATACGGTTGTCCATGTCGCTTCTGCCGCACTTCTGGGTCTGTGGATGTATGGGTGGACTTTCAAGCAAAGACGACAATGTGAGTGCTCAAGTCTACATAATGAGACGAAGATTTGTAGGGCGTACTGCGCTACATGTGCATTACGGTTCTACATGGATTACTGCACTGTGTCGTCGAATGCCCTGGGCATAATGTAATGGGAAAGCGGGATGACATCAACCTGGCTCTACTCATGCTGCAGATGGCCACCCTACCCCAAACTAGCAGGAAACCTGACATAAAGGAGAATTGTCAAAATCATGGTTCCTTCTTGGGGGCTGTGTTTGAATGCGCAGCCCAAAGGGGGACAATAGTTTTGATTACACCATATCCTGATCGTATCCTAGACCCTTTGCATGCGACTCGTCAGTTTTCCTATATTATATACCTCTACATGCCCCTGTACCACCCCACATAACCTTACGTGACCCAAAACACTAAACCTCATTTAACCCTGCAAAACCCCAAACCCTAAACTCTAAACTCTAAACCCCATGTAACCCTACACAACCCTAGCACTAAGCGAATGTACTCCCTTATGTATTCGTTTTGTACCTTTCCTGGCCCCTTTGCATCCGAAGACAACACACCCGAAACCCTGAAAAGCCTGAAACTTTTGCAGGAAACTTACTCAGTGTGGATACTTGTAACCCCAAATACGCCATATTATATACTAACTCCAGATATCCTTATCAAAACCCACGTTGCTAAATTTCCCTTATCTTGCTGCCCGGGCGGCAGGAAGAACGGGGACCATGCAGTTCGCGGAACCTTGGTCATGGGATGTGCCTTTTGTGTCCAAATTTCGCGGTTTAGGGTTTCGGGTTTGGAGGCTTGGGCATGTTTAGCATTAAAGGCCCTACTCGAGGGCTCACTCTGCAGCGACTCCCAATTCACCAAGGGGTGGGGGGTTGGGGGGATTAGGGGGGTGACTTCCCCTCGGACACTGTGAGTGAGCTCGACCAGGTTCTCATATTCCATCTGCAGATGTCCCAAATAGAATCCGAAATTGGACATAGGCAATCCTGGGAACAGCTCGTTTTCTTTGCGGTATGGGAATTTCTTGACGCAAGTGAATGCGAGGGATGTATGCTAATTTCGTGGTGCTAAAGTTCCTCAGCATCTCCAGGACTTGAATGCAGACCTTCTGACCCACCCCAGCACACCCTGTAGATACCGCTGATTCTGGGATCTGTATGTATAAGATACATGGCCCACAACTGCAACAGACCCCTAGTAAGGAAAATAACGGCACAAACAATAGCAGCTGTCGCAGCAATTAAAAATGATATTGTGAATGTAGCTGTGGCAATAGTAGGAATACTGCAAACACTCTTCATACTGACACCGTACAAATAGTACTCATGACACTGGGCTGCTAAATCCTACAGCCCTTATTCGTTTTCAGAATAGAATCCCCATCATTACTGTTACTTCTAAACTACTATCACTATTCTTATTGTTATACCCAGTTGCGAAATGAACCTCCCCAAAGAGTTGAAGTTCCACCTGTGGATCTCATGCGGTTTAGGGTTTAAGGTTATCTGCTCAAACGTAATTTGCAGTGTTTGGAGGGGTGAGGGGTTCGATGGGGGGGACCAAATATCTATTATATAGGTCTGGGCTTCCAAGTAAAGGTCAGGGCTTGGGTTTAGGGTTTAGGATTTAGGTAGGTATTCTTCAAATTTGAGGCCGCTCGAGGTCAGCGAGATTGGGCTTGAGATTCAGGGCTCAGGGTTATTGTCAAAATGATGGACTGGGTGTTCAAGAATGGGGTTGACAACTACCCAAGTAAATCTTGTAGTACTTGTAGTATCACTAGCAACCAGTAATTATGAGATTAGAATTATGACCTTCCTAGCACAAGTAACAAGGTTGTTCACAATAAAAACAAGAATCGCATCCAAAACCTGTCGAGGTGCTTTTGCTCTGAGACTTCAGGGTTCCAGGCCAGATATGGGGAAGCTATGCCTTCTTTCAGTGTCGTAACACAATGTTACGGTAGGGTAGCATTGCAGAAACAGACTGGTGTAGAAATGTTACGGTTGAGATCCGAGTTTATCTAATGTTTAGGGCTCAGGGTTTAGTATAACAATCTAGCAATTAAGCACTATGACAATAAAGCCATACTGCAATGCAGGAAGACAGTAGCATAGCCCTACAGTACAGCATCATGATCTAGTAACATAGCAATATGATACGTAATCTGGTTTCCACTTTTTCCAAGGTTAACGTTCAGCTTTCCAGGACGCAGTGCGCGCTTGACATATGGATCTTGAGGGATAAGATCGACACCTACACTGGTAGTAGAAGATACCAATATACCCAAAACATTACACAACCCCTGCATAAGACAACTCTAGGATTCAAATTTCCGTTTCATTTCCAGGTTCTTTTCCGTTGGATTCTGATTTGCGTTTGTATCATGCCTACATCGTGCTTACATAATCCTTTTTAGGGTTGAGGGTTTAGGGCAAATGGGAATATGTAAGTGTTTGATGACACGTTAGTAAGTCTACTTTGTACTAGGGATTATGGAGCTAAAAGCAATGGCTGTTCGGGAAAGTGGGTTCAGGGTTAAGGGCTTAGAGCAACACCAAAATTCCTCTCAACCTGAGGGGGCAGCCCTTCATGAAAGCTTTTAAGGGCTAAAATTATTATGGGGGTGATGGAGAATCAAATGGAAAGAGCATGGGATGTGAAATGGAAAATGACATGGAAACTGGGAATGAAAAGGAGTTCATAAGGCTTCTCGCTTCCTAAACTGTGAAATTACGGGTGCCATTTTGGGTGTAAGTTGTTTGGTGAGTCTATATTGAGGTCCCTCTATTAGGGAACCTACCATCTGCCATTTCCAGTGGGAATGTTTGATGGCATGTGCACTGGAAAAGGGTGAAAGTTCGCCATACTCAAATAGAAGGGCCCTTAAGCTACGCCAGCAGACAGCATATGGCTATGTCTGACAAATTTCATGCCATCACTACAACAAGAAAGAGCAAAGAAATCTACCTCATCACGACTCCTAAGCCAGAAAACGATACTTTCAGGTACCTCCATAGTACTATCATCATTCCTATTTTTACTACAAAAAAATATCTACTACCGTCATATAATTCTGAATATTATTGAGTGTCAGCAAAAGCTCAAGTCTCGCACCTCGTATGGCTCCACAATGCTCATGAGGAGTGCCAGCTGCCTGGTGGAGAAGAGGCAGAGTTCTTGACTGAAACCAGGTCAATCGCAAGAAGGCAAACCGATGTTTGCTAAGTAGAACACCCTTCTAAGAATGTGCTTAACACTGTTCTCTACAAGTATACACGCACTGCAAAACGATTGCTGTATTGGGCTTGCTCCAACCTAGTGATACATGCACGTTTCTGCGAACAAGACGGCCTGCAAACGTGAAGGATGAAGGCGATGCGGACGACTGAGAGGCCCATACTCGTGAAAACAGTGACCAGGACGTTCGGGTCAAAGATCGCAGCCACACATTCTCGGAATACGGCATGCGCTCTTGCCATGGCCGAGATAGCCGTGGCCAGGACCTGGCTTCCACACAAGATCAGGAAGGTGAATACATGAAGGCCTCTACCGCTTTTAGTTGTGAATAGAAACCGTACATCACCTAATCTTGAGCGTTCGTTGGGTTTGCGGTTTATGTACATGGAACATGTGACTCCATGGTCATCCAGGGGCAATGAAGAACAGGCCACTGCCCAAGTAGCAGCAGGTGCGGAAGTATGGCTGCATCATCAGCATCAATGGATGGGTCTCCTCAAAAAAGCTGCTTCTTGTTAGGATTCCTTAGAACGGATCACGGATCACAACAGCCCACAAAGGCGGAAAGACTACTGCACACGCATGTCGTAGGGACGTGCTTCCTATGCGAAAAAGACCCTGTCCTTGAAAAGTGGGATGTCCTTCATGACGCTTAGATCCAGGTCCATGAGCACACCCACGAGAGCCAGTGTGACAGCCGTTATAGAGAACGCGAGTGTGGTCGCAGCTGTAGGGATGTAGTAAAGAGCGATCCTCAGCTGCTGTTGGAACCTCCATGCATGGACGGTTAGCCTCCAAAATCAAGGTCCTTCTTCCGCAGCTCAGAAAAGCTCGGTGGTAAAAACAAGCACCGCCCGCTCAAAACATTGTTAGGGCACCTTAGTCCCCTACCACGGCCCCACATCCTTGTTTCGCCCACAACCCCACGCAACCGACAAGCAGCACTCTCACCTGCAGACATATGGGGTTACAGAAGCTGTCTAGGAGGTCCCAATAAGGAATGTGGAGGGCTAGCTCTTGGAAACACTTATATGATTCTAGGTCTTCAAACGATGTATGTACCACGTGTTGCCACGACGTATAGGTAACAGATCGAAGCATTCCAACTTGCTCACTCCTAGTTAGGCACAAAAAGGGATGGTAGCTTTTTCCTGGTTGATTGCTTCAAGCGCCCTATTGACATGTTCGTAGTGCTACCTAACCAAGTCCCAAACTGTATACCCTACACCCAATACCTTGAACCCGAGACGCCACACCCTACATCCTACATCCTACACCTAAACCATAACCAGCAACAATGATCAAAAAAATGAGCAGCAGCAGCAGCAACAACAACGATGATCATTGTTTCCATTGCCAACTTAGCATGAGCAAGCCGAACTCGGACCAGGAGCAAGTAGATGCCGGAAGTGACGAAGGGCACGGAGAGAACCAGCAGAATACCGTCAGAGGACGTAAAGATCACTCCAAGGGCCTTTCGGCTGATGGAAATCAATCGTTAGGATAGTTCGAAAAATTGAAATCCCATTGGGGTTATTTAGGCATAATGGAAAATGCAAGCTACTATTTAGGGTTTGGGGTTTCGGATAGTTTTTAGGGTCTAGGAAATCCAGCATGACCTTATCGTAGTGGAGCAAGATTCCCAAGGTATTTGAAGCACCTAGAGCCATGCAGGATGGAGCCTTGGGCTGGTCAGAGACTTCAACAAAACATGTTGTCCAAAACGCATGCGCTTCACATTCAACCCTAAACCCTACACCCTAAACCCTATACCCTGCACCCTAACCGTCAACTAAGCAGCTCCGGGTGTAGTGTCCTGGTGTTGAAGCTAAGAGGGGTACGAGTCTCAGCACGAAACACAGGCATCCTTCTCCAAAATTGAATGCAGTCCCCCACTGGTTCCATTCAGTTGCATGTTGTGGTGGTTGAGCCAAGTAAGATGACACCTTTTAAACTGCCATACTCAACAGGCGGGGGGTA
The DNA here is from genome assembly GCA_905231905.1 of Symbiodinium pilosum. Lineage (NCBI taxonomy): Eukaryota > Dinophyceae > Suessiales > Symbiodiniaceae > Symbiodinium > Symbiodinium pilosum. The sequence continues at coordinate 75,344 of CAJNIZ010014213.1, forward strand.
GAATATCCTCAAGTAAGATACTACTCATCCTGTCTGCCACGGAAATGTTACCCTGTCTTAAAAGCTTGCTGTGCTAGCCTTCGTTTGGCACCCGCTTGCAAACACGTAGAGAAAGGCCATCCTTATAACATACCCCCATGATGACACCTGCCTTCAGTTCACTCCTCACCCCCAGCCAAGTCCATGGTAGGCTGGAATTCCCGCACTTTAAGGGTCAAAAGTTTGGTTTCGGAACTTGAGGTTTGGGATCTCGGAATCCAGCTTCCAAAGTTGACATTTCGCCTGCAAACATCATTCTACGACCGGACCTAAGACCTTCTCCAATAGCGACTGCCAGCTCCAGAAATACAATCCATACTCATTACAAGGATTGCTAAGACCCCCATGTGGATTGAGAAAAACCCTCGCAAGCTATGGAATCACCAGGTACCAAACCCCTCTGAAACCTTTTCGGAAAGCTTGGAGGTCCAGGGATTCAAACTCAAAATGCCGCTGGAATCTATGTAAAGTAGAAGCCCCTGCACCCCAACACAAAGATAAAGGGTAAAAGTTGAATTAATCCTGCTACTTCCACGTTAGAGCTTCTTCTGTTGCTGTAGGCATGTTGACGCCTTGTGGCCATTTCTAGGCTCAGCTCTCTCCCATGTTTATTAGTCTTCCTTCCAGGCCCTAAACTCTAAACCCTAAACTTTATTGATCTTCCCTCCAGACCCTAAACCCTAAACCTTGTCAATCTTCTCTCCAGACCCTAAACCCTAAACCCTTGTTAAGCTTCCCTCAAGACCCTAAACCCTAAACCTTGTTAATCTTCCCTCCAAACCCTAAACCCTAAATCCTTGTTAATTTTCCCTCCAGACCATACCTGTTGGGTGTACCTGTGGCCCTCATTTTGGGGTTTCCCAAGACTGGGGGGTGGCTTTTGAGGGGCCCGTAATAAGGCTTATATTAACTTGGGCTATAAAAGGGGGTTCTCTAGCTATGGAAATTATCTCTTCCCCAAACCGCAAGCATGGTACATTCCCAGCCTTGTACATCTCAGTCTGGACACTCTTCACCGAGATGATGAGCCGTGCAAGCTCCAGGTCCAGAGGTAAACACAGCTGGCCATAGATGTTGGCTGTCGGGTAGGCGGGACGCACGAAGTCCTGCTTGAGATGAAAAACGACCTAAAGTGGATGCTCAAAACATGGAACCTGACTGAAGGAAGACAGGTTCAAAAGCATATCTTAGACGCCGTTGCAAGATTCTAGCCTCACTGTTGTGTTTATCTGGAACCCATACGCCTGAGCAACCCCCTGCGAAGGACGAAGTAATCGCTCTGGCCGATTGATGAAGCAGTTCTAGCGACTTGCGGTTTTCCCAGGCGGGGGGCATTGGCTTTAGCCTGAAAGCCCAAGTTCAAAACAACCAGCCGAACAACAGCTGACCCCATACTGCCTCCACCTTAAAGCGATAAAGGAAGCTTGAAGACCTTACCCAGACCCTAAACTCTGAAACGGAATCCCACGCCCTGGAACCCACAGGTATATCTACACGAACAAAATTGTTTGGCAAAGGCAGGTTCTTGGAGTATACTTGGAGTTTCATGCATAATTAGAATTGATGGACGGTTTGCGCAAGTTGTCCTTGCCCATGGGCCCATCTGGTAGCTTGAAGGTGCCATCTGTGGCTGTCTGAGGGCAGGAGGATACGCAGATCACCATGTCGTTGAAGGGGTTGGGGTGGTAGCCCAATGGCTTGTCTTTCACCTGGTTTAGGGCTTAGGTTTTATTTGAAGTTGAACCCACAGTCTAAACCTAGAAACCCTTTCAAAGAGGCCTGCATAAGCATGGTTCTTTTCGTAGCTCCCATCTACAACAATACTTATTTGAGACTGTAGGACATTACCCATTACCAACATTTACCAACTGTGTTTTTCCGACCTGGGGTCTCCCCCAGAGAATACAACCCAAATCTATAAGGACCTAGACAATAACCTCAGCCTTAACCTTCAAGCCCTTCAACCCTCTGTTTTCCGATACTTTCCTACATATCCGCATGCTATCACCTGTTAAGCCTGTGCCAATGTTTGGCAAACCTCGTGTAGCTTCATAAGGACCCCAACAACCAGTCGTGACCGCGAGGGCAAGGGCATTTTCATTGGGTCCCTATCTATTCCTTCTATACAACTACTGCCTGGAGGCTCTCTTCACAAAGCAACTCTACTTAGCTAGAGGGATTTTGAGGTCAAGAATACGGTTATGGGACATAGTACGTAGACATGCGAAGTCAAAAGAGCCTGCAAGCAGCGCGTTGGCGGGGACCTAAGTTCTTCCACTCGCCTCTTCATCGTAGCCGCAAAGCCGACCTATGTAGTCGATTGGCTCCGATAGCCTCTCAGGGGATTCAAGGGCGATTACGGGGGCTTCCTTCTAAGGCTTCAGTGGGGGCCACTTTCACGACCTCCCATTCCAGGTTTAAGGTCTGGGGCCTAGAGTGGTACAAGTTAGAGGTTGGAAGCACTGCACTACATGTTCTGGAGGACATCCATCATCCCCTTAAGTGCTCACGCATCCCTAGAATCACAAGGTTATGCCTGTAATGCTCTTTTGAGCGGTCCCAAAATCTTTCGCCCAAAGCATATCAGCTTAAACTGCTCCTGCCCCACCTTCTTTTGAGAAAGCTTGCCCAACTTCTTGATTGACCCAGGCTCTCCACACGGTCTGTGCTGCTAAGGCAGAGTTTGGAGTGTCGAGTTCGGGGGTTGAGGGTCTGTTTACAATTTCCCTTAAGTAGATAGAGTATGGAATTCTCGAACATCATAATAAGATCCCCATCTACCCCATACTCTACCTACCTGAGGGCGACTCCAACCCTCCCAGACCGTGTGTGAGCTTTACAGCTACTGCGGGCCTCTGCACGTTTCCAGAAGATATAGCAGCGACATCAAGCCAAAGCATCCCCAGGAGGACCAGCAGGAAAAGAAGCAGGTAGGCAACATCCGTCACCTGGAGGTATACTAGGAAAATGGGGGTTTGGGGTTCAGTCTTAAGGGTTTAGGGTTTAGGTTTGGTCCGCTTGTGGGGGGCGGGGCCCTTCTAAAGAACCCCAAGTCACCTCTCCAAGTATAGTCCCCCTTAAGTAACTGGAATGGGGTATATGGGGGTCTTATTATAGTATACCAAAAACCATATTCTATCTACTTAAGGGGAACTATAGGGGGTCTTGCGATGATCGGCAATGGTTGCCGGCTCTGAACCCTAAACTAAACCAAACCTACCAAGGATGGCCTTAGGTATGAATAAGATTCAAGGTTCAGGGCTTAGGGCTTAGGGCTGCAGGTCTGACAGGCATATTACACAAAACAAATGTTTTGTAGAGGGGTAATTGTATGGGACTACGGGGTAGCACCTCTTGGGCTTTTCCCAGACTATGTTTTGCCACTTGCATTTCCATACAGCGGTGCAAGGTATCGCCCCCGAAAAAGTTTCGGCTCGACACAAAATCCTTATATACCTACCGTAACCCTGTTTTCCATCTTTATACCCAGCTCCCCATACACGCCTATCTAACCACTAAATTGATAATAACAGTGGGCATCCCAGGGGCCTGTCGGATGGTGTTGATGTCCTGCACCTCTTGCCGTCCAAATACCTGGGCCAGGGCGCTGGTGATGGGTTTTTGGGTTCGTTTAGAGTTCAGGGCTTAGACCCGGCATGGTACTCCACAGGCACGGTTCATTCCGTCTTTGGGGTCTAGGGGTTTCTGGGGCTCTTGGATGAACAGTGTGGACTTGAAGATGGCCCCAGGCCACTCGAATTTACCACACTTGGAAAACGTTTAAAGTTTAGGGTTTGGGGTTTAGGGTTTAGGGTTTGGGGGTTTAGGGTTTGGGTTTAGGGTTTCGGGTTTAGGCACGATGGATCACAGCCTTCCCGCAGCTGCACCCCTGACTGCTCTAAGTCCTCCAGCGCCGAGTCGCAGAGAAGGCCTCCTGTGTAGCTCAGTTTCTGAGAACAGGGTACCCAGACCTAGGGATACCTAGGGTTTAGAGTTTAGGGTTTAGGGTACCCAGAACCTAGGTGGTATATTGGGGTTATATAGGGATAATGGCAAAGAACAAGGAAGCTGCTATATTATAATAGGGTATATGTTGGGATTTAAGGTTTAGGGTTCAAGGTTTAGCCTAAGGTTTACAAGCTTACAATTGTGGTTTAGGGTTTGGGTACGTAGAGGGGTTCTAAGGGGAGGGAATTCTCCTTTTGAACCAGGGCCTAGGTGTATGCCTGCATTCTTGCAAGCAGGGGCCAAACGTGCTCGGATTCTTGAACTACCAAACCCTAAACCCCAAACCCTTTAAACCCTCACCCGTACAACCCAACCCTGAAACCTGTTGGGAGGAACTCCCTGCCTCATCATTCGCCACAAAGAAATACTGGGAGCGCACAGCTTGCCGCGCCACTGCACGCGTTGTCATCGATACCTACCCAGGTGCAGCTGTAGCGGGTCTAGGGTTTAGAGTTGAGTTTTGGGTTTCGTGGGTTTTGCTAAGATTTGGGGAACCTTTCAGATTTCAAATTCCCAAGACCTGGATGGTGCGACTTGGGGCTATATGGGGCGACTCACTTTGACAAGTGACAGTCAAGAAATTAAGAGCTGAAAGTTGTGGAAGTACCCTTCTTGAGATAATGTGGAACCCGAAGAGGCACGCCTTCAAACTTCTGTACTTGCAAAGGGGGTCGATGTAAGTGTTCCGTGTATGTTTGCACAAGGACATACCGCTGAGTGCACCCACCTCTTCTGCCGCGGGGCGGCACCTCAACTCAAGACACTCACTCAGCTTAGTCAAGAAACGAGCTAGCATTGGCGAGGCGGAAGGAGAACAAGAGGGATGACAGGAATTGCCACTGAACCCAGAAATTGCCTACATCCCTGTCTACGCACACTACATAAACCAAAAAGTACGCGCACAATTCTGCGCAGATGGTCGCCCTTTCCCGCGCATTTATTTCTTGTTCAGGTGTTGAGCTCTGAGATCTCGTGCAACTTGGCTCTCTCTTCCCTAGCCCGAGAAATGTCTGCTTGCTACGGAGCAAAGAGGAAAAACATGGGCCACTGTGTGTTGGGGGGTATAGGCAAGGCATGTGTCTGGCCTAGCACCTAGGAAACACCTGAAACCCAAGCTTGGGGACGGCACCAGGCGGTCTAGCCAGAAAACATCTCGCAGCACTCCAGCATGGTGGGCACCAGTGAGCCATGCCCCACAAGCAAGACGGAATTCTTCAGTGGGGCTGAGGGTCCAGGGTTTCTGTGGGCCTCAGGCCAATCGTCGTCCAGGTTTATCAGGTTCCTTCAGAACTATTGCTACGCAACTGTACATCTAGTAGTCTTTGAAATATATACTTCAGTGAAGAGATATGGGCTTTCGGTGTGGGTAGAGGCTTCCAAGATCTTTGGGGTATGCGCATAGGTGTGGAATGAGCTTTGGCTCAGGCATGAAGCTCGTGCTTTGCTGCGCTTGCCTGGATCCTTATGACGTAATCAAGATCCCCACCCAACAGCATGTGGCTGACATAAGAAAACGGGTTTAGGGTCTAGAGGTCTAAGCGTTTATGATTTATGTTTCAATGCTCAAGTTTCTTTGGCTTGAACATGGCCCGGCGTGACAGGAGCTTCTCACTCCGGAAGTGTCCCTTTCTGCAAGACTTTGCCACCATACGGGGTTTCCAAAAGTGTTGAGCCAAAATATGGAACTTTCTAGAAGTATAATAACTAATTATACATAACTCCTTTATCATCCTTATATAATCCCTACATTGTGAGCCTACTATATTGGCGTCTGCATAAAGGGCCCCTTGATCTGGAATGCTCCAATATCCCCTTGGAATCCCACCTGCTCGGTACCAAATTCCCAATCTTGTCCACCAAAGCTTTTGGCTTAAGGCTTCAGGGTTAGGCCCTAAACCCTGAACCCTAAACCACCCAAGGGCTTACCTAGGGTTTAGGCCGATTCGGGTTTATGTGTGGTTTGGGGCTGAGGGGACCTAGGAGCTCGTAGACCTTCCAAAACGACCAGACAGGTTGAAATGGGAGAGATCATATGAGCTATAGGCTATAGTCTAAACTGCTAGTATCCGCCTTGGAAAGCCCTACAATCGTCCCTATATAACCCTCTATATATATATATATAAATACCCCTTTAAGGAGTTTAGACTATAGTACATATGAACCCTAGGGCCCCACCGCAGGGATACATTGAGATTCTGATAAGATCCTCGGTTTTCCACAATGAGTTCTACACTGTTCGTTGGCCCACCTGTAGGTGACATTTGCACATGCGAGTTTCTCCAAAAAGGGGTGGCGCTTAGGATACATGAGGATTAGGAAGGGTCCCTATTGAGGATGCTATGGGAATGATGCCGTAATTGCCGTAACTTGCACCCAAAGCCCGCAACCGCAACCCTAACAGAGCCTCACTGCGGTCAACATTCCCATCACAGTCGGCATCCAAATGTCGGAGAGCAGTTCGGATGGAGTTGAACCTCCACAAATGGGGAGTTACACCCGGATGAAACAGAGTTGGCAAAGAGTTAAAAGGATTGTTGCGGGTATGGGAAGATAAGGCTTCTAAATGAGTCTAAAATCCAACAAAATCAATGCAACCCTCCCATGCCACCAACTCAAGATGTTGGAGGCAGGTGCTCTCAGGCCGAGAAATAGAACAGTAATCGTGCTGCTCCTTAGACCAACAAGCAGCTTGAGAGCATTTAGGCCCCTGGCTTCTGCGCCGCCTTCTCGCTAATAAGCTGGAGGATCAGCTTCATTTCACGTTCCTCCTGTGCCAAGGAGCGGATGGAAGCATGTACTACAGAAGTCAGCCTGCCACTGAAAGTAATAAAAACAAAGGTGCTATGCGCGGAACACACGGCAACAGGGCATGTAAAGCTTTTTTCCGAAGATGCAGTCAAGCAGGGGACATGCGTCCGTTGCTTCATGCCGGGCAAGGAATTGCATACTGGTGCAAAAGTATCTCTCGACGCTGGTCCTCGCTGTACGGAGCTCCACTCAAGTAGTCTATACAAAGCTCCTCGCCAGCTTCGACACGCCGACTAGTGCGCACATAGCAGCGCTGGGGATTTTCGGGGTTGCTCGCAACGTAACAATTCGCCTCGGGATCATGGTTCATAGCGGATGTGACTGCATAGATCGCCATGCCCTTGGCCAATCCCTCTTGGATCTCCTGGGATTCACCGCCAAGACTTTGCGCTTGGATTGCCATGGAGTTGACCCTCACAAGACCCATCAGGCGACCCAGGGCCTCTGGCCCTTCCAGCAGCATTGATGATACGTACGGTGTCCCGGAGAGTATCGAAGCCAGTTCCTCCGCCATCTCCGAAGTTTGTGTAAGCACAGCAGACTGGAAAAATCGGTCCAGGGAGGCTTTATCTTCCGAGTCGAAATCAGTCCGCGCTGTGCTACCAATGCTATCAGCATCGGACTCATCTTCGGACTCTTCATCCGTGTCATATACCGGGCGCTTCATTGTCTGCCACCAAGGGGGTGCTGCATACCCAGCCCATGGCATCCACTTCCACATGTCATCGCCCGCCATTGATGCAGGCACACAATTTCGCAAGCTTGCCAGGGCCCGAGCTGCCAGGACGTAGTATTCGTTGCCACAGTCTTGTGCTCGCTGCACATACTCGCCCCAGCGAGGATTAGAGGCAGGGCACAGCACATTGTGATAAGCTATATTGGCCGCATCACGGCATTCACCGCTGCAGTACGAAGCCCAGCAACCATGAGAACAGAACGAAACTTGCTCTTCGCACAGTAAAACTAAACAGTGCTGACAGTAGCTTTCCTTCGCAGCTTCGTCAAACATCAGCATGGCCATGCCTGAGACGGGATCCTCTTCAAATAGCAACTCATCCTCCAGCAGAGGCCGCTTAGCGAACAGTCCATTCCCTTTGCCGGACGCTGACCCAGCGCAAGCTCGGACTTCAAGGGCGTCAGGACACACTCTCTCCCAGCCGCCGAGAGGAGCCATGGCTTGGAATGCCCACAAGACGGTTTATACCTGCTTCTGGTTGCCACTTTCGGCCTGTCCCCCGGGCCGACCTTGATATCCCGAACTAGTGAACGCCTGGGTGCAGTACCAAACTGGTTTCAAGAAGAGCCCCTGTACTCTGCTTGCAGTCTTCTGCAAAGGCCAATGCCATTCTGAAGCATGCATGCTCCACTCCCTACTCGTGGTTACTGCCGTAGGCAACGGACCAGAAAACGGCAGCTGCGACAGGGTCAGGGTTTACGGTGACAAGCAGGGGGTAAATGGGGTAAGCAGGGAATGAAGGAATGGAAGAGAAAATGGAAGCTACCTCAGACGCTTCTTGGGATTGGTCTGTATAAGAATTATAGGGACTACAAAAGGGATCCATGTCCTTTTTCCATACCAACAACCAGCAAAGTCCAAGGCCGCCCTCAAAATCAGGGGTCCCTTGTTGGATCTTCTGGAAAATTGCCTCATGAAAGTTGAGATGCATAAAGAAACCATGACTTTCACAACCCTCTGCCTTCCGCTGCACTAAACTCCGAAAAGAGGGTCTGCATAGTTTGCATAGACCACCACGTAGGGTTTTAGGGTTTAGGGTTTAGGGTTCATAAGACCACTGTCCTTGAATTCAACGGATGCTGGATTGTTTGATTTGCCACACAGCTGCCACATACCCAAATTCCGGAACCAACACTGGGGAGCCAAATGAATGGCTACCCATTTCATTTGAAAAAAAAGGTCCGAAGCCAAACCAGACCCCAAATGAACCACAGTATAGATCCAGTTTGGTCGATTACATGCCAGTGCAGTAAAATTCCATTCCATTTTCTTTTCCATTATCCCAATATAACCCCATCCCAAAACCCTAAACCCTATAGGGGTTTCCATTTTCTTTTCCATTATCCCAAGATACTGTATTCCATGGCAATGAGAGGGAACGTCACCACAGCTTGGAGCCTCACGGGCACTTACAAGAAGGGTGTAAATGGGGGTTTCCCAAAATTAGGGGTCCCTTTTGGGGGTCCCTATAATAAGGACTATAGTATTTGGGGTCTACATTGGGTTCCCTTATTTGGGGAAATTACCAAATACCCCCCCAATCAAACTACAAGCTAAGCGTCTAAGAACCCTGCTTGCACAAATCAACCAAACACCTTTGTTACTTCTGGATTTGGTGTCGTGGACCTCCAACACCCTCAACCCTGAACTTCCAAAAGTCCTTGTTCAGTGGCTGGAAGAGCTCCTGGGGAGGTGCATAGCAAAAGGGCTGGCCAAGCAAGAGTGACCATGTCACTGGGGCGGTAAGTAAGCAGGTGCGAGCAATAACCGAACAAGTTCCTCTAATCGTTCTACCTTCTCCAACGTTTTTTTTAATGAGGAGTTGCGGTAACTACCACTTTATCATCTCCATCTCCATCTTTAACAGAAAGGCGAGGGAGGACATTATGTTTACAACTCGACATTAAAGAGGTTCTTTGTCTTTCATTGTCTATTGATATGTTTCTTTGTGATTTTCTTATGTTGCATAATTCTGATCTCCTAATAATCATGGAAGGAAGTCCACTGATCATATAACAGCATTTTTCCTTCATGAACAGTAAGGGCTCCTATGGAAAGATATTGATTCTCTAACTGTTTTCTTGAAATTGCCTTATGCCAATATGCTATGAATACAAGGCGTACCGAATAAAACTGCAGGATTCATTATTGTGTTTACTTCTATGTTCATCCCATTTTACCTTGAGCATCTGAACCAGACCGCCTGATGAGCAGCGTGTTCACATTGCTCGAGGCTTGCTGAAACACGAGACGTGCGCGAGACTACAGATAATCTCAAGTCGTTTTAGGCTTCATCCGTCCCTTTTTTTTACTGCGTCCTTCAGAGATGAGCACCAACCCTAGCCGGCCCTAGCCGTTGACCCTGGGAACCCAATGGAACCCACGATGCCTCGTCGGTGCGACTTGCCTTATGCAGCTCTCTCGCTGTCAATGCGCCCGTGGACGCGATCAAACGCCTTCCAGTGTTTATCTGACATCAAGCTTTCTACAGACGTGGAAGCTTCTGATGCTTCTGCCCTCAATTGATGTTGGATGCTGAAACACATGTCTCGAACATACATGCCGCCCATGGCATCTTAACGACCGGGGCTGCGCTACGACAAAGAATTTAAAAGCTGAACAGCTGAAGCAGAAAGACTACACTAGTTCTGGGGTGCACTAAGGAAACACCGTCTTCGGCTCAGCACAAAACCCATCCAACTGTCGCTACGCCTCACTGGGAGGTCAAACTTTCTCAAGTCCCGCAGACTCCTCAGCTGTGGCTTGGGTTCATAGTCTGTAGTATATATTGGGGCTTATCCGCCGACCCGGGGCGGCGTCA
>CAJNIZ010014213.1:85855-97589 GCA_905231905.1 Symbiodinium pilosum
TCACTGCGCGCAAAGTGGACAAAAAAGGTTTAGGGTTCAGGGAAAGCAGGATGGCTGTGGGTGTTGCCCAAGGTAGAGGTACCTCCTTGAAGGTTGGGGAGTAGATGAGCGAATGTCGACATGAAACGGGGTCGGCGGCATTGGCGGCAGCCATTAAATATAGTATATTATAGTATAGTATATTGGGGTTTATATACTAGATTATAGTATATTGGGGTTTATGTAGTATATTGGAGTTAAAATTATATTATGGTTACTTTGCGTGGTACGCTCCATCTTGATGATGACAGTACTGCCACTTACAATAATCATGGGGTCTTCATGACAGACAGGCAAATTGAAAAGGGTAGGGACAGAAGCGGCGTCAAGGCACATCCAGTTGAAAAGACACTTGCCTATGCTGCTAGGCAAAGCCACAAAATAATTTAGACTATAACCCCTATAATCCCCTATAAAATCCCAGTTTCCATTTCATTTTCCATTTTCTTTTCCATTTGATTCTCCATTATTAAGGGGGATCATAGGAGTTATGAAGGGGGACACAATAATGTCACCCTAAACTCTTTTGCATAAACCCTAGACCCTAAACCCATATCACCCGAGGCCATCTCCGAAATCTGAGGTATGGCTGCATGTTCAAGAATGTATGCAAGGGCCTTTTGACCTGGTGTTCTGTGGTGCGTTTTTTCAAGATTTCCTAAGGCGCCCGTATCAAAGGCTCCCATGTGTTGGGCAGCCTTCATACATGGAGTTCCTCAGGTTTCCTTCCTGAGTGCAGCTGAGCGTGTTCTTTGTGTGGTTGAACACAATGAAGCAAAACAACAGGCAGAACATATTCTTCCTTCATCTTGGAGAATATGCTTTAGGAACCCACTCTGCCGAAGCAGCGAGGTCATAAGCAGCTTACCCTAATTTCAGTGCAAGTGAGGTTACCTGCGCATGGCCTGCACCGAATTCCTTAAGATCCTCGAACTTGTTCAGGAGAGCTCAAACACTATACGGGGCTTCCCAGATTTAAGGGTATCATGTTGGAGATTCCCATAATAAGGATCATCGTATTTGGGGGTCTACAGTGGTCCCCCCCCACTCTGGGAAACACCCCACACCGCTCAAACTACAGCAACCGACGCCTCTTGCAGCAGTCTGCCCCCCAACAACACGACTAATCCTGTATCAAACAAGTCTACACAGCCGGGGACAGCACACATCGCCTTTGTAGGCGACAGGTTCATCAGTCACCCGGTCGCCGATTCCTGAGCAAAGATGTGCGTGGGGTTTGCAAACACTAGGGTTCCGCGTTTATTTGTTGCTCTAGCATGAGAATTCCAGTAGATTGAGCAGGCTTACCGTTTTAAATGCCAATGTGCTTGTTGTCACCTTACACCACCTACTGTAAATGGTGGTTTCAGAAAACGAGGCGTTTTATTGCGAAGCTGGATTCTTTACTCCCCACTATGTTACAAACCTTACGGCGACGCTTCCCTACGCATCCTACGCAAGGAAGATCAAACTGGCATTGGCGGCAGTTGTTTCATCTGACATGACATGGCATACACAACATAGCAAGAACATAGCGGCGTTGCGTACATTAACGACACCTTTCACACGCAAGGTCAAATCACGTAGGTAGGTTGTCCACATAACCAAGAAGATGCACACATACCTAGAAAAGGAGGTGAACACCATACTGCACCTGTATGGAGCACGTTACTGCATAATTCGGGTCTCCTCCAAACATCTCCAAACAAAGCTACCAACGAATCCTAACAGACCTTGCCTTTAGAGAGAGAGAGAGAGGGGGAGAGAGAGAGAGAGACCTTCTCAGAAGATACCGCAAACGCAGCAAACTGCATACCCTTGTGCAATTACCCCCGCACCTGAACAAGAAGACTGACAACAACAGGCGCGCACATGTTGCACCCACCCAACTCCCCAAATACTTTCGCGTGAAGACTATGTAAGCAATTAAACCTTACAAAAACATGAAAGTCTGAAGCTCCGGGAGGGACTGGGGTTTCCCAAAATCAGGGCGGGGCCAATACTGGTTTCCCATATTTTGGGAACCACATATCCCAAACCTGGACCCTGAACCCTTAACCCGAATATACCCCCTACACAAACCCTATAAGCCCCATATGAAACCTTGATAAACACCATATGTATGCATGGCAGAACTGAGGGCAAAGCTTTTCCCTTGGGTTGCAACGTTGTCCAGCCAAACTGGCATCTTTGGCTAGGTTGGGGGTCTAGGGCCTAGGAGTTTAGGGTTTAGGGCTTGGTGTTCAGGAATTTGGGCTTGCGGTCTGGGGTTTGGGAGTTTGGGGTTTCTGTTTTGGGGTCAACGCAACAGAATAATATTCGTGATGCTGATGAGACCAAGAGCACTTTTCGTGACTGAGCTGTCAAAGTGCTACATTGCTACATGCCCGTATTGCCAGTGCATGAACGCTACAAATGCAGGCCTGCTGAGTACTGAAGTTCGAATGGCCCAAATGCTTGTACTTGGTATAACAATCATAACAACAATGATTGTAACAATAAGAATAACAATATTACAGTAATAGCAATAAGACTACTAAAAACACAGCAATAATAAAAACTAAACTGATAGGTCCTGGATCATGTTCTCATGGCAGCTGGAGCTGATTGTGTTGGCACAGGAAGGACGTTGAAGAGATAAACCTACCAGGGACAGAATTGGGTAGTTTCCAAAATTAGGGTCCCATTTTGGTATCCCTAAATATTAGGTGCCATAAGAGAGTTTGTAACCCCAAGGTCCCATGATCTTGAGAATCACCCACTTGGCAATTATTTGTTGTGCTCCCTAGTGATGGCCTCATACGAGCTAGAGACTAAACTCCTCAGTGGGGGGTTATCTGGGAGATTATATAGGGGGCCATTATGCCGGTTAAGAAGGGGGATACTAGGAGTTTAGACTACAGCTCAGATGGCCCCCCTGAGAGATTACTTTGAACCTGGTACCAGCTGCAGCTTCAACGAGAGCATCTGGCCTGACGCTGCAGACATAGCATCATGGCCTTGGCATTTTATTGGGCACTCCTTCAGAACCAAATTCTTGCACATTGAAACTAAGAAGCTGGAGAGACTGAAGGCCTGCTTGCAAATCATCAGCATGGCAAACAGGCGAGAGCCGAAACCCATAATTTGGGATTCCCGCAGTGCAAAACTTAGGTTTTAGATACCTGCAAAACGAACCTCCGGATTCCCGGATGTTTGAAACTCACCAAAATGTTCAAACCATGTTAAGCCCATTCAGCGCCCGACCAACATTCCAACTCTTCTGCTGCGTCCGCGGGCTTTGTCCCAGCCTCTGGTGAAGTTGTAGTGGCTGTCTGACCCTTATAGAAACAGTAGTCCCCATACGGTGCATGACCCGAAGTACTCTACACCTTGGCAATCATGGTACTACAGTAAAAAAAAAAGGTAATGCAGAAGCTTTCGTATCAGAAGTATTACACCCATAACTCATAACCCACAGGGTTCCCATGAAGGCCCCTAAAACCCCCAAAGCTTAGCAGCTTAGCACCAGATACGTTCTGGGCGTATGGCTTTTAGATTCTAGTCAGCACTATGCTCCTTCTTGCAGCATCAGAATTCTTTTCAGTGTGGGAGCGCATGGGTGCACTACATACTAGGGCCACGTACAATGAAGACCCAAAACGGGACAAAAAGGTCGACAACCACCCAGGAAGAATGGCACCAGCTTTGTCTCAACGACCTAAATTTGCAATGCTGGTATTCGCAAGGTATTTTGTAAAGTTCCATGAATGTTTGTGCAAGTCCAACCTATCATTACAAGCAGTCTGCTTGGACTCAGGCAGCTTTTCTGGAGGCCTCGCACCAAAAGCCACGGTGGCAGTAGAGTGTGGGGTGGCGGTGGGATTCATGCTTAAGCGTTGCGAAAGGTTTTGCTTGTACTGTCTCTCTCGGCTCCTGAGTGCCACTACAATGGGAGCTGAGTTCCTGGAGCGCCAGAAAAAACACTCTTTTGGGAACCTTTCTGAACTTTCAATTTGAGTCACTAACTATGAGCGCGCCTATGAGCTACAAAGTTGTGCAATCCCTATCAGCACTGTGTTGGACAAAGGGACAGCAGCAGGTGTAGAGGTGTAGAGGTGTAGGAGAAGCTGCAGCAGTAGCAGCCACAGTAGTAGGATTCAGGCATCAGCTTCTCTCTTGCAACAAGTAAACCAGCAGCAGCAATCTGGCATGTGAAACATCAGCAGCCAAAGTGGCGGGTCCTGACGATGGGCGGCAAGCCGCCTGGGGGGAGTTTGCTTCCATACCCACGCCGGCCGGACCTTGCAACGCAAAAACCTTTTTTTGTTGAGGGTTTAGGGCTGCATGTTGTGAGCTGTCCCTGTTTGAAGTTACACTGCATGCCCTTCTTCAGTGATGCTCTTCGCGCTTAAAACCTGAACTACATGGACCGTACCTTTGAGTCTTGGAGCTTTAAACCCTGTAATATGTGCCCTGAACCCTGAAGCTAAACCATCCCTAAACCCTGACATAGACCTAAACCCTTCCAAAGGCTAAATGCCGTCTTGAAACCCTAGACATTCCTCAAGCCCAAAACCTGCAATCGACGGCGAAAACTTTACTGCTAGCAAGTTTACTCTGATTGGGATGCATCTATATTTAAGCCCAAGTTTGGGGTGGGGGCAGTAAGCAGAGGAGATTAGCGTAGAATCCGATACCTCAGAACCTTACTTGATCTATAGAGACTGCATGACTTGCTCGCAATGTCCTTTCCACTTCTGACAAATGACCTTAAACTCTCAAACCTGAACCCTGACTTAACCCTAAAACCTGAACCCTAAACACTTAGCTGTAAACCCTTAACATCCCTAAGCCCAAAGAACAAATAAGACGTCTCAGGCCGATGCATAATAAATGGGCTGCTTTGCAAGGCCCGTGATCTCCAAAATGGTCTGAGCCAAATGACATTACAGCACACGTGGCTCGGGTTGAGCCTACTTTCAATAAATGACTGGGCTGAATGTAAGCCAGCAAAAAAAATCCTCATTATCGTGACCGCCGCGAAACTACCTTATAGGATTTAGGCTTAGCTAATCCACCCCACCCACTAGTAGCGGCCACAAGGGACACTTTCGACTATAATAAAATAATAAGGTCTTTGCGTTTTCCCGTTGGTTCTGCTGGTCCAAATGTTGGGCACCCAACTCCAGTGGACACTGTCAGCTTCTAGGCCATGATAACTGGACGCAATACCAGATGCCGTGCCGCAAGTGCATGCACAGGAGAGCAGCTCCTTCTTGTCTCCTTTGAGGTTTGCTCAGACGCGGATGTTTCTCAGGTAGATCCCTGAGGGCCCCACACCTGGAAAACTCTCCAATGGGGTTCCCTGATAGGTTTATGAGTTCCCTTCAAACGGCCCCCAAGAAATCTACCCTAGCTTAAGGTGTCCCAAGCACAGGCCTGGAAGCAAGCCTCAGGGCTGCGAGAACTGAGAAAGTGACTGTTATGTAACAACCTGGCTTGCAATCCTTCCTGCAGTCTCTGCTGCTATGGGAGCACAAACTACCTCATCTCACTCACGCAGCCGACTGGGCCTATGAAAACCAGCACGCCGCAGCTCTGTCGCGCAGGGCGGCTAAATTTGAAAGGGAGGCCTGCACGACCTGCTGCCATGTCAAGACACGGCGAGCATGATAGAAAAAACTGCCTTACAGCTTACAAGTCAGACAGTCCTGTCAACCCCCCTTGCTGCGCACTAAAGATTCTGAAAGTTGTGTGTACAGCGGCACTTCAAACGTGCCCGGTGCACATGCTTGCAAGCATCATGCAAGGTTTTACCCTGCAAGCGTCCTACATGCTACGTGCACCTTGCAAATGCGTGCAACGGAAAACTTCATGGTAAAGACGGACGTTTGAGCTGTTCAGCTGCCACATGCCAGCGCGGCAAGATCTTGGATCAAGCCAGCTGGCTGTGCTCCATCTGGACCTGTAAGCATATACGAGTCTAAAGAGAATAACGGTGAATCGGGTTTTTTCACAGTGGCGGGTGCACTGCTGCACCAACGGACCCTGAAATCTGTGCTCAGAAGATCACCGGTTCTTCTGGAAAGAATCGCCCCCACTCCTGACTGCTTAAGGCTCTGGTCTACAGCCACCTCCTGCTAGCATGCAATATGTCAGGTGTTGGCGAGTGCTTCACATAAGGCAAAGGGTGCATAATGCGAGGCTTTGGGAATACGCACTGCGCAACTCAACGAAGCAAAACGACATTGTTATGAAAAGGTATACAGGAGTTTCTCAGACTCACCCCACAAAACTCATAGGGGCCACATTAGATATTTGTAAGCTTGATACCTCCCTAAAGTCCCCAAGACCTTGCTTTTGAGAACCCCAAGCAAAACAATAGACGATACTTTCAACACGACCATGCCCAGGGTCAGTCCTAAACTCTTGGACCAAACTCCTGACCTTGGTCCATCCTTGAACCCGCAAATTTCCAAACTGACCCCCGACCCCAAACAGCCACAAAGTCTAGACCCTACGTACGAAGAAATGTCCTTCTTCTCCGCTGCGCTTACGGCTCGAACGCCGCCATGCCAGCCTCCGATAGCGCAAGGCCGCGTAACACCATCTCCAACCTCAAGCGAACAGAACAAGGCACTTAGCGTGACAGCTTTTACACAGGTGCTAAAAGTGTAAGGAGCTGTTCTGGGGATTAGGTACTTCCGGGGGGAATCCCCACATGAGATCAAGCATGCTCTATGACAGGCTCTCCCCCAAGTATGACCATAATAATTTAATCTTCCTTTGAGCCCGAACGCAGTGTTAGGCGGAGGTACTCTACTAACAGACATGACCATGCAAGGGGCTAAGGTTCGATGTGAGAGTCAGTATTACCTCTACCAACTTCCTGCGCAGCCTGGGTCTATCCTTGGGGTGGAATAAATGCCGAAAACATAATCAAACGATGACCTGGCAACCGTGACCTGCAACCTTCGCCAACGAGAAGTTGCCGGGAAATGATCAAAGGTCATGGTGATAAGCACTTTCTTGCTGTTCGCTTCTCGGAGTACTGACTCGACGATGCCGAACCACCAGCCGAAGGGGCTGCCTTGTTGCATTTTCCACTGCAGTTCCTCAGATGGGGGTTTCCCCAAATCAGGGGTGGTCCCAATAATATTCATGATACACTTTTTGGGAAACTACCAATGCTGCCATACCTTTAAGCATATCTAGGAAGGTAAGACCTCCCCCTACCAATAAACCCCACACACGCATGCAAGTAAGAATATAATAGAGAATACCTGCCGCAATACCCCCAACGAGATGCCAGCGTAGGATGGGGGCACTATTCATTCAGGAAATGGGGAGATTTATCGGGACTAAAAATCCTACACCCTACCTGTGACCCCAATTACCTACAAATTAGTTGCAAGTGCCCCTTGATTAGTATGCCCAAAACTGTAGGTATTTGGGGTTACAAGTAGACCCTAAACCCTGAATAGTAGTTTCCATGTTCTTTTCCATTATCATTCTATAACCCCAATGTAACCCCTAAATATGTACCCTATAGTATTATAGGTAAACCCTAAAAGTATCATCCAACAACAGCCCGGCTTCCACACCCTGGCCGACTTTCAGCTCTGGCGCATCATGCAACACCTGTCTTTTTAGCACATGAGCCATAGTCTAAACTCCTAGTATCCCCCTTAATAAACCCCATAATACTCCCCCATATAATCCCCTATATAACCCCCTTTAAGGAGTTTAGACTCTAGCTCACATGTGGGAGCTTCCAAAAATTCGGGGTTGTCCTTGGGTGGGAGTCCACAGAATAGGGGTTAAGGATGGTAAAGGTTTCGGGTCTAGGGTATTGGGCCCCTGTGTTTTTTGAAGATTCCCATGATTGTCATGAAGCAAGTTACACATCCATGATGCCAATATGCAGCTGGGACACGCGATAACCGTACCTCGAACAGCAGACTCTTCTTACGGAAGAACGTATCCAAGCACAACCAAAATCGTCTGCATGCCAGCATCTCAAAATCCGAGTGCAAAGACCATCAAAAACCAAGGAACACCTCTGAGGCTTGCGGGGGCATCAGCTCAGGTTTGAGGCACTCGCGCACGGAGGCCCGGCAGAATCGAAGCCTGTATCCTTCGTGGTATGGAATGCGTTCTGGGAGAACCTGCCACGGAAGAGCGGCAAGCTTGTTGCATGATTATTATTAACGCATTCTACAGCACCAAGCTCCCTCAACAACACCAAAGGATGGAGCCTGGCTTGCACTGACGTAGGCGGCAGTGTAGCAGTTGGTATTGGCATCCCATGTCACCTCCATCACACACGGCCAGATCATGCTGAATCGCATTGGTTCACCAAGCAAAAACAAACGCGGCCTTTGCCAACATACAGGACATGGCAAATCCAAGCTTCTTCTCCCGGTCATGCACCTCTTTAACATGCAACATGGCTTGCTTCTTGCAAGACGGCAAATGCGTTGCCTCCAATAAGGCTTCATAGTGGCCAGAACAGGTGTGACGGTACCTGGCTGGGCAAGCATCCAGCCATGATGCTCCAAACCTACAGCCGCTTTCTAATGCCTGTTGGAAAATTCAAAATCTGCCATGCTGCCCAGGCACATGGACTTCCAATCTGTTTCCATGTGAGTCACTTTGGACATGTGGCATTGGGATTCGTAGAATGCTGGCCAACGCTCAGCATACATGCGTTCCCATTGGTGTGCACAAAGGAGCTTGCCATTTTGCGAAATGGTCTTCGAAGTTAGCTCGCAAAGATTTATGACATCCAGGGGTTCTTCCAAAAAAGAGACCACGTCGTCCATCATGGGCAAAGCAAAAATCATATGCGATAAGGTGTCCCATCCACGGATCGACACGGGTTGGGGAACTGCCTGATGTGACAAAAACCTTTTGAAGGAGCCAGAGCGGCCAAAGCCTGCCCGAATGACCTGGTTAAGCCAAGCTTGCAGGAGCGAGCCACTGTCATGCATGTAGAGCGTCCACACCACAGGCTGCATCTTGAAGTACTCGGCTTTCCGGCCTGGCAAAGGTTGGATCGTTGTCCCACCATGCTCACATCCAAGCTCTTCATGAAGGCGCTCAAAATGGTACCTGGAGCGTATGCCTTGCCAAAATTGCACGTCAGCAACATTGTCTAACTGCACGACAAACTCGTCTCTGAAAATGCCAGAGGCCAAGGAATGGACGAACACCCGGGCTGCAACTGCATCTTGGTGCTTAGCTTCCACCAAAGTCTCAGCATCCATTCCGAAACCCATGGAACTTTGCTTGGATAAGGAATCTGCGTTCGGAGTGAGAGGGCCAATGGACCATTTGCCGTCTGGGTCTGCGGCCTGGCGATCCTCCACTCGCACAACGCTTTCATGCGCTCCCATTTCTGTATATGCTGGTGTCTACAGGGGTGGCAGCTTCGTTTGAGTTTGCCAAAATGGCTGACAGACAAACATGGTGAACAGCTCTGGAAAGTGCAGATTGTTCAACCTGTCAGCCGTTGGATGTAGCTTTATTGGTGCCAGGTGCGCGGACGTCAGAACAAATCATGCAGTCAACACAAGGATCATAAATTCATAAATGCTTGGGAAGGCTCTCAACAGCTGTCTCCAAGCACACGGGCGAACTTGCCGAATCTGACCCCGATCTGCGCCGAACACAGTTTGTATCAGGCAGGGAAAACCGGCTGCGTGCTTTGCGAAAACAATGGTTTGACAAACTCCACAACTTGCAGCATCGCAGGTAACAAACCGACGTGTGATGATGGTCATCTGTACATGACATTCTCAGTGGAAAGCGTGCAAACCCCAAACGATTTTACACACAACGGCCAATATGGTCTCATGGCCGCAAACAGAATCTGGACAACAAATGTGTCAAGCAATTGGTGATGGGACACGTTCTTTGAAAGACATCCGACCAACAACCTTAGCTAGAATACCTGCCAGCTGATCTTTGGTAGAAGTGTAGTTCAACAATCTTTTTGAAGGCTCTTTCGCATGATATGAACCATATAAAGCTCACAAGCAATCAAGTTTCAAACATTCTCTGGCACAACTATCTTCCAAGGGCAGAAATCAAGCGGTGCGGATGCATAAAGGCCCTCAACACGCTGTGATAACATAACTTTCAAGCTGCGCAACCAATTTCGACCAATGATGGGGCGAACCCCGGTGTGAGACACCAGCACGGCAGACCTCAACCACGATGGAAGTAACCCAGGAACCAGCTGGACAATTTGCAAAGCGTGCAACCTAATGGCAGTTGGACGGCCAAGCTGGCAGCTCGCATGGGCCGGCTGCCCGACACAAGCGCATGGTATCAACATCATGCCAACCCAGGCCCTGACAACAAACGCTGGCCCCGTTCACATCACCGAATGTGGCATTCTTGGTTATTTGTGGGCCTGGAAACACGAATTCCAATCCAAACCTGGCGGACGGACTTACCAATTGTTGGTTCGCATCAAAGAAAAAAGGAAACTCTAGATCCAATCGTTTTGCAAGTGCGGTTCCGGAACGATGGAATGTCATTCATGCTGCACGACCACAAAACACACCCCCCCACCTAACAAAGGGGAACAAGAACTGGCCAAAATAGATCCGTCCAAAAATTGGACAAAAAATCCGCTGAATCAACGAACGTGGGAACGATCTTGACATTATGTGGTTCCAGGACGGCACTACTCCGAGCACGCTCTAGAATCTAGAAGGCATACAAACAGCGATCCATTGGCATTGTGTTGTCTGAAGACCGCACTAATCCAAGCAAGTTCTAAAAGGCATACAAGCGCGATCCAAGCTCCAGAAGGGGTACACAGAGCGATATTTTTTGAAGTCGTGGGCATCTCGATCCAAGAGAAAAAAAAGTATCCAACACATCTGGCAGCATCTCAACGGAAGCAATGAAAAGCGCTGTTGGGAGGGTCTGCCGGCAAGCACTGCAATGAATGAACAAATTATTCTGATAGTCTACTGTTATCATTTGCAAAAACCGCATGGAGCCTCAGCCAAGCAAGCGACGCAGTGGTTGCACAGCACATCGAGTGGACGCCTGCACGGGCACGTGGCCGGGACCAGCGCAGGTGGCGCAGCACCAGCACGCGGCAGGAGGCATTCACCCGGCAAAAAAGAAAATAAGCCCCCGAAAACACGCAACATCATCGAGGCAAGCCGTGCAGAACGTTGATCAAAACTGACGACACCTCGCCGAAAATCAAATGCCACAAGAAACCCAACACCGTTCCGCAGCTGCGGAAGGATGCTAAAGTCTCGCCAAAGCATATGGAACTGTGACTCTTCACTTTATTTTTCCCCAAACAAAACGCATATGGGGTCCTTTCTTCAGGAGAAAAGAAAACGCGGGCAGCTGGACGGGCTGCACAGGGCGCAGACCTGTGGGCTCGCGGTGGGCCTGCAAGAATAGCAGAACGCGGCAGCTGGACGGGTGACGCGCGGCAAGGACATGCCGGCCCATAGCGGGCCCGCTGTTGTGAGTTGTGTCTCGAATCGCAAATGGGTAGTGGGCAAATGTGGCTCTAAATGGGCTGAAGGCCCATCGTGAGCCTGCAGTTATGAGTTCTGCTTGGAAAGGTGCCAGTTCCAGCAACGATTTTTTTTTTGAAGCGGTTTTTTTGCTCCTGCATCACTGGTCAAGGTCGGTCGGGCGCTACCCGCAGCTGCAGGCCGCAACGGTATCC
>CAJNIZ010014224.1:4840-26161 GCA_905231905.1 Symbiodinium pilosum
AGGGTTTAAGGTTTAGGGTCGAAGGGTTTAGGGTTTAAGGTTTAGGGTGGAAGGGTTTAGGGTTCAAGGCTTAGAGTTTAGGGCAATTGGAAGGCTGGGCTTTCGGGCCTGGGGCCTAAAGTGTTTGGGTTTGCAGTGGCTTTCGGTTTGGGGCGTAGAGTTACGGCTTCTAAGGGCTGCACTTTGGGGCTGCAGTTTGAAAATATCCCCATTTCCTAACCCCAGTAAGATCCCATGTGCCTATAAGACCTCCGTAGGAGCCCTACAAAACCTATAGATCAGATCTCAAAGCCCAGCAGGTGGCTTTGGGCTTAGGGGCGTCTAGGCAAGGCTTATAAGGTTTCGGATTTGGGGTTTATGGCGCAGCGTGGTTTGTAAAGGCAACGCGATTGCAAGGCTTTCTGGGAGTGGGATCTAGGAGTAGACTTGCATACGCCCGTTTATCCAAGGTCCTCAGTAACCTGGGAGGACCAAGGGCACCTGTTTTTGCCGAAAGGTTTCATGAAAACATCACTCCCGACAAGAGAAACAGGGCTTACCCAATGACAGGCCCTACCCTAAACCCTGAAGCCCCAATCCTAAAGCGAGCTTGAGATCAAAGAACCCCACATATGGGGCGGTTCCGCAATTCCATGGCTCCTTTAAATGCTTCCTTAAAGAAGGATGATAACCCTAAGGGTCCAAGTATAAAATGATCATATACTTACCCCAAACCTGTGGTATTTTTACTATTACCCTAGACCCAAGCACGTAATTATTGGCTACTTGGACCCTAAACCCTAGACGCCATTTACCCCTATATGCCCCTATAGACCCCTATATGTCCCCTTGAAGGGGACCTAAGTATTGGGTACCATCTGGGTAATGTGTTAGGACGTCGCTTATACAAGGCCCACTTTTGCAGGCATGCCATGCGGTTCCGTGTTAACTTCAGGCAGAGTAGGCCCTAAGGTATGGGTTTAGGGTGTGGGTTTAGGGTTTAGGGTGTTGAGGGTTTAGTGGGTTCAGGGTTTAGGGGGTTTAGGGTTTGGGGTTTAGGCGGTTTAGGGTTTAGGCCATGTGGTGTTGATGTTTGGTTTGAACCAAGTAGGACTATAGTCTTCTTATATGCAATCAGATGCAAAAGGAAAATGCAGTCTTGCTCCGTACAGGGGATGCTTGCATCCCGAATTAGCATAGCCTATACCCTTTAACCCCTATATAATCCCAGTTTTCATGTCAATTTCCATATTCTGTGTAATTTCTCCAAGATAGGTAGCCCCAGGGCCCATCCATAAACCCTGAAATTGTAAACCCTAAACTTCTCCTAACCCTGAAACTCTAAACCCTAGGTCTTCACATCTCCCTACAGCCTGGTCGTTGTGGATCTCACGGCGGAATCCACTACCGAGCAGCTCTGAGGCCTCCAGAAGCACTTTTTATTGAGGCACACAGGTTACATGGGTATTATGGCCATAAAAAGAGAGGCACAGGGTTACATGGGGAATATGAGAGGCGGTATGGGGGAGTTTATGCGTGGTATGGGCTTTTGTTGGAATTATACGGAGTGTTATAAGGTTATATAGGTGGGACTATTTAATATTGGGGGGGAGGTTTAACTTTAGAGGGGGGGGGATTGCTGGCTATATGAGGGCAACAGGAGTAAGGAGCCACACGAGGAGCCCATGGTTTTAAGCTCAGACTGGTCAAGATACCTCCTTGGAGTTTGAAAGTAATAACATGTTTTGAGCGCCCAAGCAACCAGAGAGCTCCCTAACATGCCAAGCATGCTTCAGTAGCAAATCCCAGAAACGACAGATGCGGCCTCCAATCATCGGTTGAACACTCAAGCTCAGCTTTTGGGCTTAGGGTTTAGTATAGGGTTTCCGGTTTAGGGGTTAGGGTTTGAGGTCTAGGCTTCAGAGTTTTAGGTTTAGGGTTCAAGGTTTTAGGTTAAAGGTTTCGGTGGCTGTCAAGGCTTCAGATGTCAGGGATCCCCAAAGCGTTTAGCGTCTCGGGCTTCAGGTCGGAAGGCCTTAAGTGTGAGTGGTTCCTTGGTTGGTAGTCCGTACAGCGAGGGATACCAATGCTCGTGTGGAAGCGAACCTTATCTTGTTAAATGGTGTAACGCCTGAATAATTGCCGATATGTATTTCTCTATAGCCTTGGAAAAGTTAGGTACAACATATCCCTAAACCCTAAACCTTACTGCGGTTAATCAGGCCACTACCTTAACAATCTACATCCACAAGCCTACATATTAGAACACCCGCAAACGCACCCATGACTTTTGAACATTGCCCATGTCAACCCAAGAAATGCCAGAGGGTACCCCTGCCTTGAGACGACTGAAGGGTGTAGGGTTTAGGATTGAGGGTTTAGGGTTCGAGCTTAGGGTTCTACAAAGCCTAAACCCTAAATCCACATCCCCTCATAAATCCATACGGTAAGATTTTAGTTCTTCTTCAAGCTCGACACAAATATGTACACTCACCAACATTCGTAAGGAACCCTATGTACACTCACCATGATAGAAACCGTACTTCCTGAAACCTTAACCCCAAATCCTAAAACCTAAGCCCATAATGATAGCTGATGAAAATTCCTGTTCCCAAAACGGCCAGAATGGGAAAACATGTCCACTATCTTTCCCCTTATAGACCTAGACGCACCCTAGATCATTTGCCCAAAGGACCTTTAGCTCAACCCCCAGACACTCACCAACTTTCTAAGCCTCCTCAAACCTGAGCCCTCAACCCTAAACCCTACCTGTGGCTCCAATAACCTACAGTTTAGTAGTAAGTACCCCTTAATTAGTAGGTAGAACCCACAAAACTGTAGGTTGTTGGGGTTACAGGTAAGTCCTAAATCCCAAACTCTAAACTCCTAGCCTTGATCCTAAACCCTAAACTCTACATACCCTTTTTTGCGACCCAACCCCCCTCAGAGGCCTTCGAAATCCCCTGCCAGGACTTGATGCTGCAAAGTCGGATGACACCCTCCTGCGCAGAGATGTTTCGGGTTGTAGCGTGTAAGGTTCAGTGTTTAGGGTTACAGAGTTTAGTGGCTTATGGGATATGGAATTTATCGGGTTCGGGTTTACTTCTAGGGGTCAGGGTTTAGGGCTTAGGAATCGGGGTATCTAGGCTTTCAGGTTTAGGGTGTGCAGATTTTTGGGTTTAAGGTCTTAGGGTTTAATATTGGGTAAAGGGAGTAGGGATGCCTGGTACGCGGTAGAGCTCCGGTCTAAGGTCTTAGGGTTAAGGTGGCTTAGGTTCATTCAGGGACATTACCTCAGTAATTACTTCAGAAATCTTCAGAATCAAGTGAAATGGAGGAATGGCACATTGAACAAGAAAAGGAAACTAGGGTTCCTAAAGCGGGTATACGGTATAAATGACTTGACTCTGGTTAGCAGGGAGGAAGAAGGAAGTGAAAAGAACATGCAAAGTTTTAAGTT
The DNA here is from genome assembly GCA_905231905.1 of Symbiodinium pilosum. Taxonomy (NCBI): domain Eukaryota; class Dinophyceae; order Suessiales; family Symbiodiniaceae; genus Symbiodinium; species Symbiodinium pilosum. The sequence goes on from CAJNIZ010014224.1 coordinate 8,280, forward strand.
ATTGGGATTATAGAGAACTACTCGAATATGGATCCATCCTTTCACTCCTTGCAAGCCGCAGGAAAATTTTCCGGTTTAGGGTTAAGGTGGTTTGGTGGTTTAGGGATGGGGTTGTAGGGAGTAGGGAGGTAGGGTTAAAGGTTTGTAGATTAATGGTTCAAGAAGAACCTGCATATACCCGTGTATACCGCTTCATACCTACAGTTACCCCTACGTAACCCATATACTCCTATATACTCCTACAGATTCCTATAGACCCCAATATACCCCCACATACTCCTACATACCCTTGGGTGTTGACGCTATAGGGCTTGAGGCTGTGATGCGAGGAAGTAGGGCCTGGTAGGGCTTACCTCGGGTAGCCCAGTATCCTAACCAAGCTAAAGATACCAAAGCGTGCATCACACAACCATTGCCTAAAGATGCATCTCTTACGTGCTGGTTGCTGGGTTTAGTCGCGAATTTCTGGTTGCAGATGTTATTGGTGGGGAGAGAGGGATGAATATGAGGACTATTGAGGCAACAACACATAGAATGATACCAGTGATCCTCTAACCACCCTTCCCTTGCGCACTCGCAGGACTACTTCTAGGCCAGGCAAAGAGCCCCCGCATCCAAAATAAGTGTGCTTTACGAAACCTTGAGGGGTGCTCCCAACGCAAGGCCATGTCTTACCTCTTCTTAGTAAGGAATATGGGAATATCGTACATAGGGATTATGCAGGGATCATAGTCCTTTAGTCCCTGCCAAGAGCCAGAAAGTATATATTGCCAGTGTCCATTGCCCGTGCAATTATTGATAATTTGGCCAAGAGTGCGCTTGGGTCACGGGTTTTAGGATCTGTGCATAAGGTCAAGTTGATATGTAGCGATCGCCACGAGCGTTTGCCCGTCCCGCCTGAGGAACCCATGGCGGCCCTGGCACATACAAATAGCACATGACTGGAGAGAGCGCATCTTTGGCTTGCTGCTCGCTCAGCTTGCGATATGAATTGTACATCCGACCTGGCGCTATGCGTGCAATTTCTTGCCGCCTCTCCGGAAACGTAACGATCGCACTGTGACCGAATTTGGCCTAGTTTCACTTTGTGGTCTGCAGGTGGCACAAAAGACTTTCTTGCCCTGCGAATCGCTGCTGACACTGTGTCCTGCTGAGCTTCATAAATCAAGCAGCCATGTAGAGCACTCCTAATTTGGGGGGTCGGGTCAGCCAAACCAAGCCCTTTTGTTGAGTTTAGTCTCTCAACCCCAATCCACACTCGCGCAGTTGTAGACCCTAAATTGAAGCCATCTATGGTTGGGCTATTCGGTTGCTAGTCTCCACAAAGCTTCCATAGGGACTTTTGTACGACCCAAGTAGTGGCATCAAAGGCCTCTAAGACTCTAAAGGATTACGCACCTCGGAACTCCATCTGTAATGGGCTTCACGCCCGACACCTTCAATTACCTATCACCCAAACCCCTAAATATGACCCTAAACCCTGACCCCCAAACCCCTCAACCTCTGATCCCCTACACTCTTAAAACCCTAATCCCCAAACCCTAAACCCTAAAACCCGCAACAACAGAAAGCCAGAACTTCGCCACACGGGGACTCCTGGAACTCTGCCACGGAAAGACCTGCCCAAAAGCAGGGATCTAGGGTTTAGGGTTTACGCAACAATTGACAGTCAAGCCCACGAGCTTCAACTACGCTACGCTGCATCCAAAGAAGAGAGAACCAACTTTTGCGTTACGCAATATAAGGTTTACTGGGTTGCTGTTAGGTAACTTAAATTCAGTTACCATGATGGGTGTGTATAGTGAATAATAGGGTTTCCCCAATTTAGTAACTCACATTAACTTCCTTAACAGCAAACCAGTTTTGGGAAGTTTAGGGTGTAGGGTTGCTGCATCCTGCTGAGCATTCCGGATTTTACTATTAGAAGCGGCTCTGCGCAGCTTAGGATACCTGCGCCATCGATCCCATAAAGAAAAAAGGTCCGCATTAACACGAGTTACATTGGGATGATATAGGGACTATACAGGGTAAAAATTGGAACAATGCATTGTTTTTATGGGTCTCACAGGGGGATTAACACCACTCGGAGGAATCTTGCTGTTTTAAGGGTCCACCAGCAGAGGATTGGCATTCGCACCGGTCTAAATGCTAAACCCTAAGCCCTAAACCTCTGAGGTTTAGGGTATGGCGTAAGGTAGCACGCCTAACCCTAAATCCCAAACACACCCCTAGCCCTAAACCTAAAACCCTCAGGCCTACATACTCCTACACAATCCCACATATCCCCTATAAGCACATAAAACCCTTGTGCTCTTCAAATTAAACCCTATGTAGTGCCTGTATCATCCCTAACCCTGAACCCAAAACCCTGAACCCTAAATAACTTCCCATAGTACGGCTGCAGGTCTACGCATGCTCATCACTGACGAGATGGCTATAGAATGAGTGCGGGGTTTAGGGTTCAAGACTTAGGGCTTAGGGTTTAGGGGTTGAAGGTTTAGGTTTTAGGGGCTTAAGGTCTAGGGTGGATGAGGAGAACACTCAAGGTCCAGGTTCGGACACGAGAAGTACTCTTCCAATGAGTGGCGGGTTTAGGGTTTGCGGTTTCGGGCTGCCTGAGGATGGTCCAGGGCTGGGTTTTGGGTAGTAGCAATGGTAGTACAGGTTTTAGGCAAGTACATGATTGTTAAGTACTTGGACCCTCTGGGTTTGGGTTTAGGTTTTAAGGTCGTTTGGGCCCAAACCCCTGAACCCTAACCCCTACACCCTTACGCCCCAAACCCTGGTTTTAGGGTCTAGGAATGACAGATTCAGGTTCACGTTCGGGTGCCCGAGGGGGAGCGGGCAAGTGAATCTCGATAGTTGTTCTTACGCCATCTTCTCTAACCATACACATAAGTTTGGCACCCTCTCTTGGGCTGCTGTTAAGAAACTCAAGTTAGGTCACTATCATAAGTAATCCCTATGATTTCCTATATATATATACAACCACATATCATGGCAACGCAACTTAGGTTCCTAAACAGCAACCCAGTTTCCTGAAAGGCGTGCACCTCCAGAGGTTGTCCCGCCAAAGGCATTCTGATGCCAAGGGAAGGATATCTTCCTGAGTCACCCAAGCGTGTTTTAGGATTTGGGGGTTTCCCAAAATTAGGGGTACCCTTTTAAGGGTCCCCATAATAAGGATTATGGTATTTGGGAGTCTATATTGGGGTCCCCCTATTTAGGGAAACTACCATTTAGGGTTTAGAACTTAGGGTATCGGATGTAGGGCTTGTGGACTTGGTAGGTAGAGGGTTTAGGGTTACCAAACAGAGGTGTTCTCTATAATGGTAGGGGACTATAGAAAATTACTCGGGTTTAACCTGGGCGTTTCCCTACCCAGCTTGTTTATCCCGTATCCGCCACGACAAGTTCGGGAGACTCTAGAAAGAAGGGGTCCTGTTTGGGGAGTCCCTATTGCAAGGGTTCGTAATTGCAGTGTATACTGGCATCTCCCTACTTGGAAAGTATCATACGAGCTGCAGTCAACATTTCCTGCACATTTCAATGGTTAAGGGTCGTTTAATAAGGTGAAGAATGACACTAGCTCAGATGTACTTTATCTCCCTTCCAACAGGGATCCAACACTCCCACAGTAGGTACAATTGATACGTTTTAGGAGGCATGAGGGACCCATGTTTATAGGCTTAGAGCTCCAGGCTGAATATGCAAAAAACAGGAACCCAAAAAGTGTTGAAGTGCTCATAGGAAAGTGGCACCCAGCAATCTGAAGGCTTCCTGAAAGAGAGTTTTCCCCAAACACTACACCTGGTTCACGCATGGCTAAGTTTATAGTCCTCGGGAAGCCATAAACCCTGTTATCCCTAAACCCTGTCTATCCTTATGCACACCTAGCTAACACCTGTAGGCTTTCTGAAAAGCTCACTGAACCATGACCCTAAACTCTAAAACCCTAAAACCCGGCTTGATTTCGTCACCGCGTTGGACATCAGCAGACTGTTTAAGAACAGTGGGTATAGTATAAGGATTGGTTCGGAAACATATTGGCATTAAGGCTTCTACCTCCCGCTCCAGGCGTAACAAGGTTGAAGCCCCGCATCCTAAACTCGGTGCAGGGAGGCCAACATCTTCCCTGGTGTTGAGTTTGAAAACTTAAGTCTCCTAAACCCTAAACCTTAAAACCCTAAACCCTCAACCCCTAAACCCTGAAGGAAGACCATGCAGGGTCTTGATTACATTTGAGGAGCCCCCGACATGGCCAAATGTGCTATAGTCTAAAATCCTGAAAGAGGGTTCTGTAGGGGATGAAATATGGGACTACGATGAGGGCAATCAAGGGGGATACCAGGAATTCAGACAATGGCTTGAATGAGGGTTTAGGGTTTACGGTTGTTCGGGTTTAGGAACCTTACGGCCCATACACTGCTTTTCATGCTCGTCACTCCAGCGGCTGCTACAGAAATGTTACGTTTGCCCTAAACCCTAAACGACCAACCCTCAACCTTCGAAGCACAGCAAAGAGGGACCGAGCGTGTGGCCCAGTTTTGTTCAAGCCGATGTCCGAGCTATACTCCTTTTTCACCTTATCAGGTTTAAGGCTTAGGGCTTAGGGTTTAGGGCTGAGGGTTCAGGGTACTCCTTGTTCAAAGTATCATTGGAGGGTCGTGGGGACTTAGTAAGTAGGTTCATCTAACGAGGATAACAATGGTTACTATATGGGCTGTAGGGAGCTTTGCGTTCATGCGCTAGATGAGCATACCTGGACTGATACTCCTTGACCCTGTTAATATGGGCAGCTTTTATTTGATGATTTGGCAGGTCTGAGTACCACAAGCCCCTGTTGCAATCTACTGCCAGGGAAGCAGTGCAGTCTGCTGTCCGTGAGGAAAACAACATCTTGCCTGGTCAAAACTCTAGCGTTTACCTACCCTGACTTGCTCACAAGCAGCGTGATAAGCTAGGTGCATCCCCCACCGAGCAATAGTGACTATAAGGCAAAATAAGGACTATAATGGGGCTGTCTTATATTCCTATTGAACCACTATTAAAACAGGGTGGGGGGTCCTCCTAAGTGATAAGCAGTGATAAGCATGCCGGGCCTGAATGATCGGCAGCACTGTATGGGTTTGATGTATCCCTGCGGATCCAAACAGCCCGATGTAGGTAACATTTATAGACTTTCGGGCCCAATGTAGGTAGTATCCCTGGAGCTCTAAGAGAGTACCTACATTGGGCGCTAAACCCTATAAATAGTGCTTACATGGAGCCTTAGGGTATGTGTATACTTGGATCCCTAGGGTATTACCTCGAAGCTAACCCTGAAAGATGTACGTTGGGTTTCGGTGTACAGGATATGCATACGTTGACGCTTCGCGAAAGTCCTTGCTACCTCAAGATTCACAGAATAAGCCGTTGTCGAATGCACGAGAGAGAGAAAGAACTAAGTGGTGATGTAGGAGCGGGGAAGGAGGGGAACAGTAGCGGCTTGATCACAGCCAGCGAGACCCTCTGCCTGAAACCAGTTCACCCATTCTCCCTACAGATCCAAGTATACAAACAATACCTACATTGCGCCCTAAAGTCCGTAAAGAAAATACTACATTGGGCTATTTGGATCCTTAGGGTATCTGCCAAACACCACAGAGAAGTTTTCCCAACTTGCTCCAGCGACGGGCTGGAAGATTGGGATCGGATTGGCCTGCGCAGGCACATGGTGACCACAACTGGGGTTCTCTAGACTCCAACCATGAAGACTCGCACTCACACTTGGAGACGCAACCCCTGAACCCTAAAACTTTGAGCCCAAATGCCCAATGTCCAATCCTAAACCCCTAAACTCTAAAACTTTGAACTTTGGAGCCCTAATTCCAATCCTGAAGCCTGTAAGGTGGAATCTTGGTAGCACCAACCCGCAAACTATTATGGGAATTGAATAAAGTCCGCTACTACAGTGCCTTATTACATTACACCCTTCGCCTGGTATTCGAAAATACTGCGCAAGTTCAAGAGAGTTCCGACAGAGCGACTTATGAAAGTCCAAGCCCTACAACGATACATATCTCATGCATGGTCAAGGAATTATTTGGATGTTGGTGTATAAGCCTTAGATTAGAACTTAGGGGTTAGGCTTCATGGTGTATGGTAAACACCGTTGTAGGTAGCCCTAGGGCTCCAGTTACCTAAAGAATGGGATTCTGGGCTCCATATACCCTATTCTTCCTCGCCCAGTAGCTTACTATTTGTGTAAGTGGGAGCGCTAGGGCAACACAGGCATACATCAGAACTGAGTGAAGCAGGCAATCGGGCCTGGGGAGTAGGTTTTCTCCCAAAACCCTAGCTTCTAGCTATCCCTATGTCAGTGTATTTAAGAGGGATCCCAATGGGAAGGTGGTAGGGGGAACGCATGAAAGTAAAAAGTGGGAGGTTGGGGGCCAGCTATAAGCAGAAGGCTGTGGACAGCAAGGTGCTGTGTTGGGGTTTACGGTGCTTGCCTGACTACCCTTGCCTCGCAACTACGGGGGAGACTGAAAAACCCTCATGGCCCTAAGCACCCTTTACCTTGTCCCTTTGGTGTTCTGCGGATATGAGAGTATACTACTAGGATTTATGGTTTAGGGTTGAGTTGTAGCACAGCATGACCCCTGGACAGCGTGACTGCTGGCACATGAGCGAAGGGGACATTAACCAAGACACGTAGTATGAAACCGCCTCAACGAGGCCTTTCTCAAAGGGTCTATGTAGCTCTGTGGTATTATGAGATATACCTGAACCCTAAAGGCGTTGTATGGGAACCCTTTTGGGCCCGAAGCATATACTGTATAGCTTTGGGTTTCTCATTGCAACTAAAACCACGACACATCGGCTTTCACAGCAACCCCTGACCCTAACCCCCATCCCACGAAGACCCTGCCCCGAAACCATAAAGTTTAGGTTTTAGGGTTTAGGGTTTAGGGTGTAGGGTTGTTCTCAAAATTATGGGCTCTTCGGGTTATGGAGTATATTACGGCACCTAATATTTGGGGGGCCCAAACGGGACCCTAATTTTTGGGAACCACGCATAACAAAGACGATTCCAAAGATCCTAACACCAAGGATATAGGGCTGCTAGAGCTCAGTTCATGAAACATTGCACGTTACTGCATACTGGTAGCCTTGGTATGCTGTAGAGTGGAATACTTAATGCAACGGGAGTGGAATCCTTAATACAAGGGATTTGGATTTTTGTGTAGTGCAAAGGCTTGAATTCTGGACAGAGCCCTGAAACCCTAAACTCGAAACCCTGAAGACTTGGCCTAAACCCTACCTAAACCCTAAAAGCATGTAAAATAATAGCCCTAAGACCATAATAATAGCCCTAAAGGCCATTATTTTACATACTTTTGGGGTTTAGGTAACCCCAAGGAGAGACATCACACCAAATCCGTCTTGCCGCCTTTCCCTTGACTTTGATTGGAGCCAGCGCGTTGAAGATCACCTGCACAAGGAAGCGGCAAGGAAGACAGGTGCAGAGTGGCAGGGCCTAGAAAACTTGAATCTGGTTCTGGGCTTCAGAATACCTAATTAGTCAGGCTTGAACACCAGGAGAGTTGGTATCGAACAAAGAGTTGCCTTTGTATTTCTGCTTTTTGCAATTAGAATTCTTAGTTGCCGTTCATGTGAGGAATGATCAATGCAACTGCTGTACTACCGTTGCCGCTCTCGATCTTCCTTGTGAATTAAGACCCCTGATTCATACTTTGAGCGTCAGGGGGAATTAGTAAGTATACTGACATCCCCTCCAGGGCACGTAGTAACTCCAGTTATCTCTCTACTGTTGATACTAAACATCCTGCATACCTTAGTATACTATAGTACCATTATTGCAAAGGTTTAGGGTCATGCAAAAATTGTAATAACCACCGTATTACCAGCCCATGAAAAACCTTGGGAGAACTTGTCAGATGACTGTTCGGCTTCAGGAACCCTACCCGGGAACGGGTTTAGGGTTTAGGATTTGGGTTTTAGACCTCAACACCAAACCCTCGTAGATTAGGATCCCTACTAGGGGATGGGTTACTGGGTAAGTATTTCTGGTTGTTTGGGTTCCCAGGTAAACCTTAACCTGAAACCCTGCAACCTGGTTCACCTAAGCCCTTGACCCTGAACTTTTCAACACACTAACTCATCACACCGAACCAAAAAGTCAGCTTTTCCTCAATACCCATATAAGCCCTAGGCTGGAATTCCCCTCGACCTATCATAGACACATAATTTGTAATAAGACCGGTATATTGGAATACCAACAAAAATCAATTCCAAGGACATACGAGTAGGGTTGTGAATAGGGCATGGCGCCTAGCCTTTCATTTATTGACACAGGGCTCCAGGCTAAACCCCAAATCCTAAACCCTAAACCCTAGACCCTAAACCCCAAATCCTACACCTTGGTTCATTCCCCCGCACGGTAACAGTTACCACAAGGGATAATAAGAGAGAAACAAGCCCTGTCATAACGCCTCCTTTGAGGACAGTTACAGCAACGGGAATGACCCTACCTACACCCTACAGCTTCGGTTGTAGGTCTCCCCCAACTAATAAGAACCCCCCCCAAACAGCAACCCTTCATAAGGGCGCCGGCCTCACTGGGGCTCTGTTCGTGTTTTCATGTTGGTTCGAGCAGTGGTACACGAGCTATAATCTAAACTCCTAGCATCCCTCTTAAAACCCTACAATAGTTCGCCAGATCATTCCTTATAAAACTCTCCTTTAAGGAGTTTAGACTATAGCTCACATGCCTCCAGCCCAAACTTTATTAAGCAGATGAAGCTCAACAACATAAACCAAACCCTGATCCCTAAACCTCCCGGGCCCTAAACCTTTTCGAACCCATGAACCCTACAAGCCCCAAGAAGCCTAAACCGCTGACCTAGAACCTCTATCACACTGATTTGACCAAAAAAAGAATTCCTGACCCTCTAAGCCCTGAACCCTAAAGCCTGGATCTAGAACCCCTAGCAAGCCTGAAAAACCCTAAACCCTGAACCCTTATTAAACCCTAAACCAAAACCCTAAACCCAAACTTCCCATCGCCTCCGTTGTAGAGCGTTTTCGCGTGATGTCATCACAGAGGATGCCTAGGCCCCAGGGTTTAGGATTTAAGGTTTAGGGTCTAGGGCCCAGGGTTCAGGGTTTACTTTTTGGGCTCTCGGTTGAGAGTTTAGGGCCTAGAGTTTTCGAAATTATGGGCCCCTTGTGGTTATGGCTTATTTAATAGCACCCAGTATTTAGGGGTACCAAAATGGGACTCTAATTCTGTGAACTACCCATGTGCTGTGTCATACTTAGTCAGGTGATGCAAGACTTTTCGTATCAACAGTAAAAATACCAAAGCCCCAACCTCGAAGCTGGGAGGCTTTGGGCATGTCCAGGCAGCCTTGCTATGGAAACCCTAAGCCCTAAACCCTGAATCCCTAAACCTCAAACCCTCTTTGATTGGCTTGAAAGACGGAGCACCCCAGGCGGCGAGGTGAAGGACCCTTGCTTTGACATTTGCTGCTTGCAAGGGCCTTCTTGATCGGCCCAAACTCAAAAAGCAGCGAGTTCATTGGTTGCTCCACCACGACATAGACGGCCTGCGCAGCGCAAGCTTCCATGGCCTGGGGAATGTAGGACAGCAACATGACAGCATGGTTTCTCTTGATTGGTTATATCCTAGAAATTGGGTGTCTTACGTGAGGCAAGATTTCCTCCATCCACCGTCTTCAATAAGGCCATCTTCATACTTCATACTACCTACTATGGAAGCCATCATTTCTAAAGATGTGGCTTCTCTACACAGTACTATACCCAGGAGCATGATATAACTTGTACTTTCCATTGAAGGCTAGCCCGGCGTGCACGGATGCTTCAGCGGTGGCGCCACCCTAAACCCTGAACCCCTAAACCCTAAACCCCTAACACCTGAACCCCTAAACCCTCAACCGCTAAACCCTACACCCTAAACCCCTAAACCCCTAAACCCTAAACCCCTAAACCCTCAACCCCTAAACCCTAAACCCCTAAACCCCTAAAGCGCTAAACCATTTTGTGTGTCAGCAAGTGCTTGTTGAGAGGTCTAGGCTCAGCCCTAGCCAACCTTCCCTACTGAACCTCATTAGCGCAGTTAGCTCTCTTCCTGGGTTGCTGTTAAGGAACTTAAGTTAAGTTACCATAATGGGTATATATAGTAACTAATATGGCTTCCCCTTAAATTAAGTTACCATAATGGGTATATATAGTAATTCATATAATTTCCCCAATATAGAGTTTGTTGCTTACATCACTTCCCTATCAGCAACCCAGTTTCAGACCCTCAGTCAATTCAGCAGCCCGTGCTTTGAGAGCTGCTGGCCGCTAGCCCTGCAGCGGCCGGAATGGCCATTCTCAAAAAGTGCAGGGTAGGTCATCCGATGGTTCCGTCGTCAGGATTGTCCGTTTCAAAGGGCTGAGCAGTCACCTGTGCACTACTCCCTCTTACGGAAGAACACACCTGGGTGGATGTCAAAATTATGGTCCCTTTTTGGGTATCCTAACTATTAGGTGCCGTATAATACTAGGGATTCACAAGGGGACCATAATTTTGACAACCACCCACCTGACTGAACCATAAGCCCAGAATCTTAAAACCGCAAGCCACTATCGCAGACTCTAACAATCCTGCACGAGGTTAATAAGTTCCCAGAATGTCCTGGGTTTAGGGTCCGGAGGGTTGTACAGGATTGTTCGTATCAAATCTGAACCTTATACATTCCTAGTACCCCGATATGATCCCTACATCCGTTACTACATCCCTTTTGAGTCGTAATTGAATATCCCTGCCCCCAAACACCAAACCCTAAACCCCAAGCTCAGGCAAAGGCCCTGCGGTGGTGCGTTGGACATAAGTCGGGCCTGGTGGTATGAGCTTTAGACTTTAATGTTTCAGGTCTATGCCTGGAACTATGGGTCACCAGCATGCCCACGAGAGAGCCCTACACACCCAATTCAGGGCCCATAATTAGGAGTCAGGAATCAGGTAGCGGCCCAGATTATAGGCGCATTTTAAGGCTCTAGATAGCGCCAAAAACAGGACTTGACTGAAGGGATGGTTCTGGGTGTAGGTCTTATGGTTTTCACATCCATGGTAGCCTTATACCCGAGGTGACGATGCCAACGGCTGTGGTTACCAAAAGGTTGCTTGAAGTACCCCACGCAGCTTTTTTGTGGGTATATTCTTTGTTAGCCCAAGCCCAAAACAAGGGCTGGGTTTTACCAAATTGTTCAAGCTTCCCACCGTTGCACTCCTCTGGAAAAAATCTTAGCCCGACTGCGTAGGCTTACATTGCCTGCACCCCCAGCCCAGGAATCCCAATCGATTAAAGGGCATACATAGGGTTAAGGTTTTAGGCTTAAATCCTACTCAGTAAGTCGCTCTCCTTTTGGAACCTTACTAGCCTTGTCTAGGAGTCTTGGGCTCGATTGCGGCATCTCATCCATGCGCGATGCTGCGTAATTATCCTTCTAGTCCCCAAGTAAGTACCAGCACCCATCCTGCACCCGCAGCCGCGAACCCCACGCGGTTTAGTATCTTTTGTTGGGTTCAGGGCCCTAAACCCCAAACCCGAAAACCCAAACCCAAGACCTCTACTCTAAACCCTTCTGGGGGAAAGCCTACCCGGACTTGTTTAAGTGTTAAGGCCTTAGCACGGATTACTGGGTTGCTGTTCAGGAACTTGAACTAGGTTACTGTAATAAGGAAACCCTATCATTTACTATATGCCCATATCACGACGGCTTCAACCCTAGACCCTAACCCTATATCCAGAGTATGATAGCTTACAGTAAGTTCCTTAACAGCAACCCAGATTAGCCCCCTAGTCTGACTTAAAAAAAAGCATGCAATGAGCCAGGAAGACCCCTAAACAACCTCTACGCCCTCAAATCCGTAAACTGGCCTTTGGTTAGCTGGGAATGGAGAAATTCAAAAAAAGGGAAGTTTACCATAACCCTAAGGGTCCAAGTACCTAATAATCATATACTGACCCAAAACCTATACTATAATTACTATTACCCAAATCCCAAGTACCTAATTATTGGGTACATGGACCCTCTGGGTAATGAGTTATACACGGACTACTAAACGGATCCATTCCTTCCTCTCTAGCTAACCAACCCTAAACCCTAAACCCTGAACCCTAAGCAAAAGGCCTAAAACTTAGACCCTACGACCCACGCGGTTTGAAGTTTAGAGCTTATTTGAAGTTTAGGGTTTACTGGGCTGCTGTTAAGAAACTTAAGGTAGATACCATGATATGGGTATATAAAGTAACAACAGAATCTTCTTATGATAGTAACTTAATTCAAGTTCCTTAACAGCAACCTAGCTTAGGGACCCCAAAGCCTGAACGCAACTGAGTAGCGTTTTTTGTGGTTGAACCTAGTAAGATTATATTCCTAAAATAAAATACTATACCCCAAAAGGAGGATAGTATCTTACTCCATATTGGGTACCATAGTATCCCCCAAAAAATATACTACTCAAATGACCAACAAACCGAGATCGGCACCGAGAGGTTCACGCAGTCGCCAAGAACTGTGTACTCCATACGGCGGGCGCTACCACAAACACCACCTGACCAGAGGGCGCAGGCCGGTATAGGGTTTAAGGCTTAGGAGCCTGCTAACCAATCTGGATAGCAGGGGGCAACCCGCTGCCCCAATACATAAAAACTTCCAACCTCATCAGACGCACTTGTTTTATCAGCTGTTAAAGGATTTAAACGAAGTCACCATAATATGGGTATGTAGGAGATACTAGGGTTTCCTTATTGTAGCAACGTAATTTAAGCGCATTCCAGCTTCGGCAGTTCTAGATCAAAAAGGGAATTCAGGGAGGGCAGGTCGAGTTTCTCACAGTACTCCGCGGGTTAGGGACACCCTCATAATCCTATGGCTTAAACCGTTTCTTAGCCAGTAAAAAAGAGAAGATGATCCCCATAGAATATCTTCCCATATTCATATTCCCTACTCAAAACCCGTAAGTGATAATCCTATTGTTTCCCACGAATACATTTGGCAAAAAAGTCTGGGTGACACCCAAAGTTTCGAAGGCCCCTGCAGCCTGACTTAGCCCTGGCCCCCTAGACACCAGCCCAGTAGAGAAAAAAAGGGCTCAAGCACATATCCTAGATTCTACTACCCAAGCCCCCCAAAAGCGTGTAAAATAAAAACCCTGAACTCATGATAAAAGGTTTAGGGTTTAGGGTTTAAGGGTTTAGGGTTTAGGGTTTAGGGTTTTGATAAAAGCCACGAAGGCCATTACTTTACATGCTTTTGGGGGGTCCCTAAACCCTAAACCCTGACCAGCTACATCCTTGTATACATCCTTACCTGTTAACCTTCAAGCTAACGAGAGCAACAAAAAAGAGGTTTAGGGCTTAGGGTTTAGGGTATGTTTCCTATCCTCCTCTTCCTCTCCTGCCGTCCTCTCACTACCCACTAGCGATGCTAATGCTACGACTACCACTACGGCTACTGCTTCTACTACTATTTCTACTGCTGCTTTTACTATCCTTCTCCGCCTACTCCTACTGTAGCGATGATAAGAGGTGTTGATTTTCATTACCTTACTGGTTCTTGATAGGGAGTAAAGGAATATAAGCCCTATGCAATATAGTCTATCCCCTCATTCCTTACTGAGAACCAGTAAGGAACTCGTTGGCAAGGGCCTGTCGTAACGTAGGGGTCTCCTTGCCATGTGCCGAAATCCTTGCTATCGGTCCGCCCCACCAAAACCCAGAATCCTCTGAATCTAGGCTACAAGCTCTTCAACCCTAAGCTTTGCAACCCCAAACCCTAAGCTCCAAACCCTACGTCCTGAATACTCCGCCCTGAAACCTAAACCCTAAGCCCTAAACAGGTCCAACCCTAAGCCCCACCGGCTCTTCAACACAAAGCTTTGCAACCCTGAAGCTCTAAACCCTGAGCCCTGAATCCTAAGCCCTAAACTCTAAACACAAACCAGTTTCAACCCTAAGTACTACCAATCAGCAACTGGACGTGCAGCTGAGGCACAGTAGCTGCGCCCAGTAGTCACACCAAACTTGCCGCACAGCGCTAGCCGCTTGAAGACCTAAATCGCAACAGCATTAAGGGCTTCCTCTTTGAGGGCTTTTGGTTAGGGCTGCAGTTTGGGGGGGGCTTCACGCTTCGGGCATGGCGTTTACTTCGGGCCTCAGGAAGATTAGGGCTAGACCAAACCTCAAACCCTAAACCCCAGGCTCCACGCCCTACACCCAAAGCCATCAAGTTAAGTTGAGTTGGTGAGGTTCTTAAGCCCAAGTGAACACCTCTTCCGTCAACGGTATGATGGTAGGAATTAGGGTCAGGGTTGAGAGGCTAGTCCTACGGAATCAGAAGGACTGGGTTTAAGTTGCGCCATACCGTCGAGCCCGAGCATGCTTCTGAGAAGGGAGTTGCATCACATCCCTGCAATCAGTCTGTAGTAGGCCTAGATTCCTTACATCCAATTTAACACTCAACCCTGAAACCCCAAGCCTGGACTTACAAGGCTAAGCCAACCCCGGTCCGCTAAAGAGCAGCTATGATGCCCGTTATCCCGAGTAGTCAGGGTGGTGAGGTAGGGACTGTAGAGGTTCTTCTATATGGATTTCATAGCATAGATGTGAAATATCCTGTATGCAGGCGTTCAAACGTGTGGGAATGTTGCAAGGGTTGCATGGAAGGGTATGACGAGCCTATACCCGGAGGTAAGTAGGCGAGCTGTAGCTATGACTAGTCATAACCTTATCTCGGGCACGTAGAAGCCTGCAAATACAACCAAATGAAACTCCGAGCGAATCCTGGACCCTACTTGAAGCTTCATGGGGCTTAGTAACTACTGGATACTTATAACTGGAGTTACAACCCTACTTTTAAATGGGGTAGCCTACATTTCCCCAGCTGAGGGGTTCTGAGTAGGGTAGATAGCCCAGTTATAAGCAGTATAAGTCTCATGACCGTTACCCTAAGCCCCCAAACCCCAAATGCCCTAATCAAGGAATATCTCCTAAAGTGTACTAAGGTTTATGAGTCGCTTTAGGCTCTAGTCCTCAGTGAACAAGTTTTGGAAGCGGGCACACCCTGAGATACGACAATTCTATAACCCTAAACCCCAAAACAATAACACCCCAAGAACCTTAAAGTCCTAAACCGTAAACCCTAAAATGCTAGAACCCTAACTTCCAAACCGCATAAATCCCAAACCTGAAAGCCCTAGAATCCTCAAACCTAAAACCTAAAATCCTAGAACCCTAAGATCCTAAACTCTACAACTCTAGAACCCCAAAATCCTAAACCATCCTAAACCCTAAAAACCTAGAACCCTTACTGCTAAACCTAAACCCGAAACCCCTAGAACCCTAAAACACTAAACCCTAAATCCCTTACGCTCGGACACTCCCAGCCCCGACCCTAAGCCCTGAACCATAAACTTAGCCCACAGCACCCTAAGAAGAAAAATAGGATCCTCTTACATAACTATAAGGAATCCCATACCTCAAAAAGTATAAAGGATCCCTAACATTGATCCACCCTAACCCTAAACCCTAAACTCTAAACCCTAAGCCCTAAACTCTAAACCCTAAAGCCTAAGCCCTAAACCAAACACCTACACCACCTGTAACCACCCCTAGGGCTCAGGGTCTCCCAGCCTTGACCATGTCGAAGCAAGCGAGGACAGCTCTCGTTGGGTCGTCTGTGTGCACCAGCGGGGGGAGCCCGAAGACCTTGCGACAGATGAGGGTTTACGATTGAAGGTTTAAGGTTTGGGGTGTAGGGTTTAGGGCGGCGAGTTACAGGGTCTAGGATTTAGGGTTCAGGGGCGTTTAGGACTTGAGGTGGGACCCTCTCTGTCGGTATCCCCTTCCCCGAGCAACAAGCGTCCCAGAAAATTGGCGATAGGCGTCCTCAATAAGACTGCCACGCCACTGAGGGCACTGGGGATTCGGCCCCACACCAAAACTCATTAAACCGCTGAAACTCTTTAAGCGGGTCCCGAAACACATTAAGTAGAGTCTCAAGTGCATGAGTGCAACATTCTATAGAGTCTGGGATTTAGGGTTTAGGGGGTGCCCGAAGCCTAAGAATAATTATGTAGGACACGCTTTTTTTGGTTTTTGTTTAAGGGTTTGGGGTTTCCAGCCTATAGGGGTACCTGAAACCAGGTCTAGGGTCAGGGTTCACTTTGAGTACCCAACGTACCAGTGAACACGGCGTGGTTTTGTAGTTAAGGTTCCTATTCGTCTGTGAAATAGGTATCACATTGAAGGGTCTACGTCGAGGTTTTAATGCACATCAACGGCACCAACAGTCGCGGGGATGGTGGGTGTCCAAATGACGATCAACATAACTGTCCTCGCGCTGAAGTGTTGACGCCATTTGTAGATGACCTCGTTGCTTCTGCATCTGGATGGCACTTGCCCAGAAACGAGGGGTCTGCATCGGCGTGACCTTTGATGTGTAAGTAGTCTACCGTGTAGCGGACATTGGGTGGCTCCAAAGCACCTTGCTAGGGTGGTCTTGTTGCAATGCTGGGCGTACCAGCGGAGATGCCATGCGTCATCATATGAGTCAGGCAACAGCTTCATCAGCTCCGCCAAGAAGAAATGTCTCTTCGATAAGTCTGTGCCGGTATAGTGGTTAGGGCTTTGGGCTTTGGGGTTTCCAGTTTGGCATCTAGACCCAAGGACTCCTATGCGGTTGTCTTTCTAACTTGTCATGGTGTCTTAGCAACGGATCAGAAGTACTGTGCTGCTCCCAGGAACACTATACTAGGTTCCCCAGTAACCCTTACTCATAAGGGTGCCCTTTTTCCTGAAGATCGGCTTAGATAAGGAGAACCCAAAACCAGAAGGGAAAAAGGGTACTACTGGGGTACCTATAGCATATTAGAGCTCCCTAAACCCCAAACCCTACTTGAAAAACTACCCAGTGTTCCGAGTTGTCATTTTTTTTCGGGATTACGGTTGGGGCCACAGTCTGGGAATCTCGAAATTCAATGATGCGACCCATTGCTTGTTTGTGTAGTTTCCCCAATAATCCTCAGCAACCCTTTCCGCCCGAACCCCTGAACTCAAAACCCTACATCCTCTAAACCTGAAATCCCCTAACCCCTGAATCCCCTGAACCCTGTATAGTAAACTCCAAAACCTAAACCCTGAACCAAGGTAAGGGTGTCAAGGTGTAGGAAATGGAATTTCTATTGGAGCAGTGTTGCTGAACAACTTCATAAAATCAGGGTTTAGGGTTCAGAGGCCAGGCTGTAAAATATAGGTATTAGGGTTAAGGGTTCAGGGGCTAGGGTTCAGGGTCGGAATGAAACACTACAAAAAGATAATGGATTTTCGGACTATAGTGAGTCTTCCTGCTTGCGCCCAATAAATTGACTCCTACAGTACACAAGTGTGTTGCTTGAAGGCAATGAAAAGGGTCTGCACGATGTTACCTGGTTGCAAGTTAAGAAATTTCCGCACCTGCTAATATTAGGTGGTAATACTCTGCTGTCCTGAGGGCATCAGGACATGCCGGTGTGCCAGGGTTCTTACTTTGGGTTGTTGGTTTGGGGTTCAAGGTTTGTAGGTTGAGGGCTTCTGGTATTTGATCAGGGTTTAGGGTGGCAAGTTTAGTTCTTGCGCGGCTTGCGGCGTAAGACAAGAAGCAAGAAGAGGAGAATGCAAAAGAGGCAGCAGCAGGAGCAGCAGAAGAAGCAGAAGCATAAGCAGTGCAGTATTTACAGCAACGGCAGTAAATCAGCGCATGAAGAGTTCTTGCAAAGGTGAAACCTGCTGCCTGACTATAGTTACTGGTGGTTAGCAGGGAATAAG
>CAJNIZ010014224.1:26261-52495 GCA_905231905.1 Symbiodinium pilosum
TTAATATTAGCGGGAGGGGATTATCTGGGTGGTACTTCAAAGGCACCTGAAATTGCTTGTGAATCGGGTCCCTGTAGCGCAGTAGACACCTTTGCCACCTAGACATACATTCCTCAAACATTCAGCCTGTTTGCCAGGCACAGCCGCCAACGTGAAATCCTGCACCGCGCGTTTGTTAGGCGCGCGGCCAGCAAGAACAGCATGCCCTTGTCATCGATCAGGAACTTGTTCAAGGTGCCTGCGACCAGGAGTTTTAGTGTTCAGGGCTTATTGTTTGCTATATGGCGTGGATTCCCTTATATGTGCTATCGTCAGTCTTGCCCAATTACCTCACGCAAAAATGGAGTTGGGAAGAAAATAGACAAGGAAAATGTAAACTGGGATACTATGGGGGCTCGTGAGGCTTAATATTTCCCACGTGGTGAATGGGCATGGGTTCCTGCTAGGAAATACAGTAGGGACTCGTTCTACTAAACTATCCCAAAAAATCCTTTGTCTGCCATTTATTAATGCTCCCATGGTAGCCCAAATATTGACAGTACCGCATGTGAAACCATATAAACCGCTCTACAATCCCAGTTTCCATTTCATTGTCCATTCTCGCTTCCATCTGACTCTCCATTATTATAGTTTCTGCTTTTCTTTTGCGATTCCTGAAAAATGCAAGTCTTTTGGGTCAGAATGTAGACCCTAAACCCCAAACAGTATATAATCCCGGGTATAACCAGCCTTTAGGGAGCTTAGAACCTAAACCCTAAATCCTAAACCCTAAATCCTGAATCCTAAACCTGAAACCCTAAACCCTAAATTTCAGAAATCCTAAACCGACTCCTGAAACGAAGTCCGGCGGCAGATTAATGCCATGCACTCTCTTGGCCTTCGTGCTGGTAGCAGGCCCTCTGCACGGACTCCATCAGTTCCTGGAGGTTAGGGGTTCAGGGTTTAGGGGTTTAGGGGTTAGGGTTTACGGCTTAGGGTTTGGGGATGGAAAAGAGAGTGGAAACCACTATAATACATTGGTGTCATGTAGGGATAATGGAAAAGAAGATGGAAACTACTTATTGGGGTTTAGGGCTTAGGGTTTGGGGATCAGGCTTGCGTGTAGGTTTACCTGGGCCTTCCAACGGAGCCCTTTTCTTGAGGGAGGAGGTTTAGGGGGGTAGGTAATCTGGTATTCTCTACTAGGACGTGATAATCCCCATCTAGTTCGTTTTGGGGATTGGCATGACTGTTAAGTAGGATTCTTTTTGCGGGATCCACACATCATATTAAAATGGAGAGAGTCCAATCAAGGGTGTGCAGAGGTTTAGGGAGTTTCAGGGTTTGGGGTGATTAGAGGGATTAAGCCCTAAGCCCTAGACCATAAATCCTAGTGTCTAGGGTGTGTCTTTCCTTTCAATGCCGAGCTGCCGCGGGGCTTTATCACTCCTATGCTTTATGGACAGATCTGCGCGGTCTACATGCATACCTCTGCTCCTCAAAGCAGCCGAAAATGCGGCAGTATCCAGAAAAACCTTGCCTTTGCTTGGCCACACCTAATACTTCGATCCATACCCAATGGAACGATTGATCCATAGGGTATGCGACTCATGGGGATGTCAATAAGCCTTCATGAGGTGCTTCTATGGAAAAGGACCCATTCATTCAAAATCTTTGGATCGGGAACGAGCGTTGAGGTGATACAGCTGTTTGCCGCATTTGTTGCCGCCTATCCTTAACCCCAAGCTGGTTGCTGTTCAGGACTTTAGTTTAAGTTACTACATTGGGGTAAACCACCCATTAATTACACTATATGCCCATTATGGTAACTGAATTTAAGTTCCTTAACAGCAAGCCAGCAAAGGAGGCAATCTTCTCGGGAGAATGTCCTTCCTTCCACCTCCTTGGCCCGCTGCTTTGGAAACCGCATCTTCCCATGAAGAGCTCCTGCACCTAGCCCTCCTGACCCATGACAAAGTTCCCGTACATAGAAACAGCTGGTGCTTACACTTACATATGCATCCCGACACGCCAATGCTGATCCAGAACAAACTTCGTTCCATGTTTACTTCAACCCCAAACCCTAAAAACTAAAGGATTGTGCATGCATGGAGTGTAAGGATGAGTATTCAAGTGTAAGCACCGGCGGTTTTTGTGCACGGCAAGTTTGTTCTGGATCAGCATTGGCGTGTCGGGTGGAACGATGGTCCCCTGTAGCATCTTCATATACCTTTTCTATGCCGCACACGCCCGGGGACGGTGCAAAACAGGTAGCCCTTTATTGCTTCCAGGGCAGTTATCACGTGGATATCCTCATAGGACTCAGACGAGCTGTTTGGGAGCCTCATAGGAGTACCTACCTAGTAACTACCCAAGCGAAGCTGCTCTAGATTAGGGGCTTTGGCTAGAATACTGGCTCGGCTTCTGTTAAAGAACAGACAATGCCATAATAAGGAAAGCAGATTATGTAGTGTATACCCACATATGTAGTGGTACCCTAATTCAGCCTCATCCCACACTCTAAGCCCTAAAGCCCTAATTTCCCTCTGCCTGCCTGGGCAATTTTCGGACCCTCTTCTGACATGATGTCTAAGCCTGCAGCAGGTAGGTTGAAGATCAGTAGGGTGTAGGCTTGAGCGTAGGATTCGGTGTTTAGGGGGGGTTTAAGGGTGTAGGCTGTAGAAATCAGAAAGTTTGAGCCTTTTCAGTATTCAAGCAATGGAAAAGAAATTCTGCAAGCAATGGAAAAGAAATTCTGCGAGCCTTTATGGGGAAGTGTTGTTGAGCTTCGTAAATCCTAAACGTAGGAGTCTCAGGAGTTAGGGCGGGGGGTTCCCCAAACCCTGAACCCTCAAGTTTTTAGGGTCAAGCCTGTCCGCACATGAGCGCCACACCCGAAACGTAAAAGTATATGGGAGGTTCTCAGCACGTCCTACAAAAGACCCCTGAACTTCCGGGGGCTCCCCCACGTACTGGTATAAACCCTAAACCCTAGACCGCATAACCTAAACTCCTTCCAGGACGGGTTCGCTGTCACGAGCTTTTGAAAAGCGTTCCAGGATTTAAAGACCAGGGTTTAGGGTTTGAAGTCACCACACTGCAACGCCGATAAGGGATGGCCTTAACTCAAGGCATGTGGTGGATGGGGGTAATCTCGTACCACTTGAGATCCCTAATGGCACTGAGTTCCTAGGGTGGAACTATCAGATGTGTAAGTGTAGGGTGGCATATGATTTCCCTCCAACCAAACCCTGAACTACAGGGTCTAAGGTGTACCTAAAAATTCAGACGTAGATAAAATAATGGCCCAAAACATCTAAATATGGCTCAAAAGGCAATTATTCTACCTACTTTTGGGGTTCAGGTAATCTAAATACATAGTAGTTTTCATTTTATTTTCCATTATCCCTATACAACCCCCAATATAGCCCTAAACCATAGGTTTAGGCTAGGGTCATGGGCGGATACGCAAGTTTGCACACGAGGCGTCTAAGTAACCGATGCCTACCGAAACCAACCGTTCCACTGTTGGAGGTTTAGGGGTTAGGGAGACCACGTATTGTGTATAGTCTTGAATGGAGGCAGAAAACAAGGATCTGTCAAAATCGTCTCCCCATTTGGGGTCATCTTTAATTCCCTCAACTGGTCAGAAAGCTGTTGAAAAGTCCCAGCAACATCTCAGTTTGGGGTGTCAACAAAACAACCACAGTTCTGACAACTCCCCAATATTCATGTAGGCATAGGTCTTACTTATGGACGTGTCTGGGTGTAGGTTTCAGGGTTCAGAGTTTAACAAACCCTGAAACCTGCAAGCCTGATAAAGTCTGTGAACCTAAACCCCCCAAATGGGGGGAGGGGTTTGATGGGTTTATGCCCCAGAAGCCCCGAAAAATCCCATGTACTCCATGAACCCAAGGTGCGGCTTAACCTTCAGGATTTGCATATCGTCAGATGAATGGCTCTGAGTTGAAAACACCTGACATTGTCATTGTCTTGCTGGTGTTTATATGAGCTATAGTCTAAACTCCTTAAAAGGGGTTATATAGGGATTATATAGGGGACTATTATAGGGGTTATTAAGGGGGATACTAGGAGTTTAGACTATAGGTCATATGAGACAATGAGTCCAGATAATAATCCCGGTATACGACCCGAGCGAGGATACCCACCCTCCACCTACGATTGAACCCCATACAGGGCTTTTTAGACATGATGGTAACCCCTTTGGGGCAAGTCTGCTCTCATTTTTGGGGGGAAGGGGGGGGTGGTGATGCTGGGCTGCAAGCATATCAATTCAGCAGAAACCCTTAATTCATAATTACGTGCTGGAACTCTGGCAGTGACTTTCTGTTAGTAGAACACCCATGTACATACCCTGTAAACACATGTATATTCTGCCTCCCACTCCCCCCTTTGCACCGCGTAGTATTTAGAGAATCCAAAGATACTTCCCTGCCAAACACCAGTACAGCATCTGTTTCTGTGTTGGCTAACTCACGCAGCATTTCGCAGCAGCTGTGCAACCTCCTCATGACCGGTATTGACTGCTATGTCCAGAGCTGCTTCTCGGATTTCTTCGTGCAGACCAGCACCAGCATCTAACAGCAGACGCGTAATCTCCACATGCCCTTCCTCAGCCGCGCGGGTGAGGGCTGTGTCGCCATACCCACCCAGCGTGTCCTTGTCAACGCCCGCATCCAACAGCATGCGTACGATGACAACTTGTCCATTTCCAACTGCGCGAAGGAGAGCGGTATCACCGAAGCCACCGAGTAGGTCCTTGTCAGCCCCAGCCTGTAATAACCAACTGACAATGTCTGCGTGGCCTTTAGCAGTCGCTCGAAGGAGAGCTGTGTCACCATACTTCGTCCGCAGCTCCAAGTCTGCGTGTGCTTCCAGCAGCAAGCGCACAATCTCCATGTGGCCCTTCGCGGCTGCACGAATAAGAGCTGTGTCGCCAAAGCGACCATGCATGTCCAAGCGGGCGCTGGCTTCTAAAAGCAAAGATGCAACCTCAAACTGCCCTTCTCCTGCTGCACGAATAAGGGCCGTGTCATCAAATCGGCCTCGCAGGTGCTTGTCAGCACCAGCCTCCAGTAATAAACGCGCAACCGCCACTTGACCGAACTCAGCTGCGCAAACGAGTGCCGTGTCGCCTTGCTCACCCGGCATGTCTTTGTCGACACCAGCATTTAACAGCAATCGTGCAGTCTCCAAGTGACCTGGTTCTGAGGCACAGGCAATCAGCTCTTCGACGGCTGCATGCTGGACGCCCGCGGATATGGACAACAAAACGAGTTGCATCTCCATGGGTTCGTTCAGCTTAGTGGAATCATCCACAGTGCAACCATCATACAAAAGTTGCTGAAGGCAAATAGGTAAGCCACGCAGCCCACGCAGCAACTGCTTTAACGAGCTCACGTCGCTGATCTCCTCTTGGCTCAATGCAACCAGCTCTTGGCCTGAAATCCCACAGACACGGATCATGCGGAAGGGAAAATGCGAGCCGCCATGCAATGAGATCGGGAGATTTGCCGCGTCGCTGCAAACAGCAGCAAAAGTTTTACCAAGCTCTCCAGAATTATTTAAGGTATATATGTTCTTTAATAAGGGACGCATACGGCGTGCAGTCAGGGTCCAAGTGTTTTAAGAGTCTTTACTTCCCACAGTCAATGTGCAGTCGCTATTATACTATACGCGGTTTAGGGTGTAGGGTGGGCATTGGATCATTTGGACCTCAGCGTTCCCGCTGTCATGCTATGCAGGGCGCCTTGGGCAGCATGCCTTCAACAACGAGGAATTACTTCCCCTACACATCGCAGCCTCCCAACCATGAACCCCTTAATCTTAGCATTCCTCCCCCCATGTTCCCAAAACCTCTAAACGCCTAAACCCGGTCTTCCTTTATTGGGACTAATTAATTGCCCCATGTTCCTTTATTGAAGCTAATTTGTTAATATAACCCCAATACAACCCAAACACAACCCCAATTTAACCCTAACATAACCCTAATGCGACCTACCCCAATATTATGCAGGGTGGGAGTTCATGCTTGGGGACAGTCATGGCAAGTTGGGAGCTTAAGTCCCAAGCAATGCGATCACAACCCCTAAGCCCTAAACTGCTCTATAACACATGAGACAAAGCATCCCCCTTCATCAGCCCTATAACCGCTCCCCTAAAGAATCCCCTATATGACCCCCTTTAAGGAGTTTACGGGGTGTAGGGTGTTAGGGTTTATAGGGTCTGAAAACTCCTGCAACTCTCGCTTTCTGGGCTATTGCTACGGCACTTAACAGCAAATAAGCATAAAAAGAAGATGGGAAATTATGGAAAAACACTTCTTGGAGGTTTCAATCAGAAAGATAATTGTCTATTTGGGTCTACCTTAAGGTTCCCTACTTATGAAAAGACCTCATATAGTAAATGACTACTGTGGCTTCCTTGTAATGCTCATTCAGTTTTGGCTTGTTTAACAGCAGCCCCCTCAACCCTAAACCCCTAAACCCAAAACCATTTTTCCACTGCGTGCTAGCCAGCTTTGCACTGGGCAATGGTTTCATGGTCTGGGCTGGCTGGCTGAAACCTCAGTTCGTATTGGACTTTGCCTTAGACCCACAAGACCTTCACTCTTAGGACCCAGCAATATACATCCTTATGTGACCCATAGTCTAAAATAACACCATCCCCCTCAATCACCCCTATAGCATATACCAGTCCCCCTTGTAACCCACTGTATAACCACCTTAAGGAGCTTAAATTATGGAGGTCGTTGGGGTCCCGAAACTTGCAGCATAATCGCTTGCGTACATGGTGTTCTTAATTGCTTGTCAAAAACTGCTTATTAACGCTGCTTATTGACCGAACCAAACTCATAACGACCACCACAAACTGAAACTCACAGAGAAACTGCGGGAACCCTAAACCCTAAAACCTTAACCTGGGCACGAAATGTAAAGGTTCTTGGAGATGCTCCATATGGGTG
The DNA here is from genome assembly GCA_905231905.1 of Symbiodinium pilosum. NCBI lineage: Eukaryota > Dinophyceae > Suessiales > Symbiodiniaceae > Symbiodinium > Symbiodinium pilosum. Next base: position 33,226 of record CAJNIZ010014224.1, read on the forward strand.
GTTGTCAAAATTATGGTCCCTTTTTGGGTACCCCAAATGTATTAGGTGCCGTATTATATAGTGATCCAAAAAGGGAATCATTTTGACAACCACCCATATGCCTGAACTTTGCAACCCGAGACCCTATTGCAGATAATTAAAGGACAGGAGTTCCTTACTTTTTTGGGACTATATTACGGACTATACTAAACTACAAGACGAACCTCTGTGTCCACTGTTAAAGGCCTCTTGATAACGCCAAATATTGACAGTAGCTTATATCTTCTGTGCATAGCTGATGTATCCAAACCCTACTCTACGTCTTGCGGCTTCGCGGCCCCTACAGTAACCTACAATAGGGGAGAAGAGTGCATTGTTCTTAGTTTTCACCTATGAGGTCAGGTAATTCACATTTTTGGAGCGGATTACGGTATGAAAAGCTAACCCCAAATCCCATACCCTAGCTAATGGGTTAAAGGTGTAGGGTTCAGAGCTTACGGTATAAGGTCGTATTGCGGTGGAGTGCCCCAAACCCTCAAGTTCCACAGGGTTTTAGGATTTAGGCTGCAGGGTTTTTGGGTATGCCAGCTTCTGCACAATGACATAATTTGACCTCAACGAAGCATTTTGGGTTTAGGGTCTAAATGGGTGGTATATATGTGGTTTCCAAACAACCCTGAACCCTACACCCTAAACCTCCAGACCTAGACCCTGGGTATCTAAAGAGTGCGCTCTGTTGGGGCTTGGCGGCCTGCGATTCTCTAAGTCGTGGTACATCAGTGGCTTGGGTCCAAGCAAGCAATAGCTGAGCACATTTTAGAAAACTTTACTACTCCTATACCCTAAACCCTAAATTCATCATGGCCCCTTTTTTAAAAAAATCTTACCTTCACAGCTATCACTGCTCAGTCTTCAGAAGCCCTAGGCCCAAAGCACTGAATCCAAAACCCTAAACTGGCCTTTGGTTACCTTCTTGGAGGGTCAGGGGGGCTTAGTAAGTAGGTTAGTAGCCCCCAACAAATTCATAGAATTATCCTAGTTCTCCGAATTATATAGTCGCTTATTCAATCCCCATGACCCTCCAAGTAGGAATGAAGGCATCGGTCCTTATAGTAGTCCCTATACAACCCATCACAGTAGCCTCCAGCTTCCTTTCCATTACTTCATTCCCAGCTAACCCTAAGCCCTAAACCCTAAATCCTAAACCCTAAACTAAACCCCAAACCCTTAAATCCCTATAGTAGTTTCCATTACCAAAAGCCAGCAAAGCCGCCGTTCCGGCCTGCTTTTACTGCGAGTTTGAGAGCTATGTTGCTCGACTGCGTCTGGTACTTGGAGGGTCAAGGGCGCTTAGCGAACAGGTTAATAAGCCCTATAACCCACATAGTTACTCTAGCTATACAAATAAAAAGTAACCTACGCACTAAGTCCCCATGACCCACCCAGTAGTTCCACACTTGCATGAACATCTTAGGGCTTCGGGTTTAGGGTTCATTGCTCAAGGGCGTAGGGTTTGGGGTACCCGAGTATCCAATGCTCAAGTACTTGGGGTTGGGGTAAGCGGAGTTGTAGTGAAAGTTTTGCGGAAGCATATGACTACTCTGTACTTGGACCCTCGGGCAAGAGCAAGCGCGCAATCTCCGTGCAACCAAGCTTAGTTGCACGAGTGAGCGCTGTGTTGCCAAATTGGCCCTGCAGGTCCTTGCTCGCACCGGCTTCCAACAGGAGGCGCGCAATTTTGACATCACGAAAAACAATTGCACGGAGCAGAGCCGTGTCGCCAAACCGGCCACGAATGTCTGGGTTGGCACCAGCATCCAAGAGCAAACGGACTGCTGCCAGCTGACCGTTATCGGCTGCACGAATAAGAGCTGTGTCACCATACTGACCCTGACGGTCTACGTCTACTCGAGCATCTAAAAGCAGGCGTGCCACCTTTACTTTCCCCGTTCCGGCCACCAGAATGAGAGCTGTGTCACCATGTCCACCATGCAGCTCTTTGTTAACGCCAGCTTTCAGCAACAACTTCACAACACTAACATGGCCAGCTACAGCCGCCTGAAGAAGAGCCGTGCCGCCAGGCTCACCCTGTATCTCTTGGTCGACACCAGCATCCAACAGCAAGCGTGTGATGTCACTACGGCCCCTTCTGGCTGCGCGAATCAGAGCCGTGTCGCCACCCGCGCCCTGCAGGCTTTGGCTGGCGCCAGCTTCTAACAACAAGCGCGCCATCTCCAGGTCGGCTGATTCAATTGCGCGATGAAGAGCTGTATCACCGTGCCGTCCATACAGATCTGGATTAGCGCCAGCATCCAGAAGCAAACGGGCATTTGCCCACGCACCGCGTTCAGCTGCACGAATGAGAGCTGTGCCGCCAATACGGGAGTCTTTGTCGACACCAGCGTCCAGCAGAAAGCGCACAGTTTCCACGTGACCTGAGTTGGAAGCACATGCAAGAAGCTCTTCGGTGGCTTCGCGCTGTGTCTCAGCAGATACAGACAGCAAGGCAAGTTGAATCTCCATGGGTGTTTTCAGCTCGGTGGTGTCACTCAAGCAGCTGCCATTGTGCAAAAGGTGTTGTAGGCATAAGGGAAAGCCATGCAGCCGTCTCAGCTCTTGCTTCAAGGATCTCACGTCACTCATCTCCTCGGAATTCAGGGAAGCCAGCTCCTTCCCTGAAATCCCGAAGATTCGAATCATGGCAGGCACCAAAAGTTAGGGCTTAACGTTGAGGGTTTAGGATTAGGGGCCGTGAGGAATTGCAAATCCCAGAGGCTCCAAAGCAACGTAGATAAAGGGTATCGGGCTTTGGGTGCAAAATCTAGAGAGCCCAATCTTGCTAGTATATATGTAGAAATTTATAAGCTCAGAGCCCTAGGAAATAAGGGGAGCAATGCTGTTTCATCAGGACAAAGGTCCAACTGTGTACCGCTAAAAGACTATAGCATCTCTAAGGAGGAAGGGCACTGAAAGCAAAGGATGAGACAATTATGTTCCCTTTGGGGACCTTAGTGCAATTAGTATACTCCGCACCCTAGTCCTTAGGATATACTGTACCTAGAAAAAGGGCCACAACCAGCACGACCTATGATATCTGGAGGTTTCTTGAAACGGTGCGCATGTAGCACCAAGGGCACATGTCCGGACTATTCAAGGTGTGTAGAAAAAGTATCAAGCTTGAAATACTGCAGTTTGTACCAGAGCTGACATGAAGCAGGTTGCTTCAGCTGCTGCAGGCAGCAAACACAGTTTGCAAACGTTTTGCAATACTTCATCATGGCTGCTGGAAGCAAGCCCGAGACGTTATACCCAAAACCCTGTACCCTAAACCCTATACCCTAAACTCAACATCCAAAATCCTATACTTTCAACCCTGAACCCTAAACCCAATCATGGACTCCGGGGGCATCAAGGGCCCATGGACGACAGGCCGCAAGACCGTAGTATACTTTAGGTGGACCCCCCACCCTGTAATAGCGGTATGGGGTTTAGGGTATAGGGCGTAGTCTTCACGGTTTAGGGGTATCATAGGGATATAAGAGGCCACACATAGAATCACCATTCTGCCTTATTGTCACTATTACTGGGCACGGGGGCCACAGAAGAAACCGGGATCTCGGAAAATGAAGGGTCCCTGTCCAGGCTCCCTAGAATGAGGATTATAACATCTTGGGGTGTATATCGGGTTCCTTACTTGCGGAAAGCCGCAAAGCTTGCACCAACTTACAGTCCCTAAACCTTGGGAATTGAAATTTCAAACCCTAAAGCCTCTAGTCCCCCTTAAGTAGATAGAATACGGCTTTGGGTATAGTATGATAAGATCCCCATATACCCCCTGTTCTATCTACTTAAGGGGGACTGTAAACCTGTGCAGCAGTAAGAGTTAGATCCCCTAAACCCTAAGCCCTAAACTCTAAACCCTAAACCCAAAATTGCAGTCCATGGTCGTCTTACTATACACGGACGTTTGAGCCACGAAACTCGTGCCCTGGTTTCAGCCACAAGCCAATATCATAAGGTCTGTACTTTGATGGCATTTAAACGGGTTTAGGGTTTAGGGCTTTATGGGGTATAGGCACGGCGGATCCTATTAGGGAAGATTCGCCTAGGGCTTTTCATGTTGTAGGCTGGTCCTTTGATGGAAGACAAACTGACCCTTGTGTTCTGACATGGCTTGACCTGAGCGCCAACCCTTAAGTAGTAGTTGCATTTGCGTTCCATTCGCTAAGACCTAGAGCCTTAACGCTACACCATAAAGGTAGCTTCAATTCTCTTTGCTCTTCCTTCCTTCCCGGTCCCTAGTCACAACCAAGCTTTCTCTCTCTCTCTCTCTCTCTCTCTGTGCTCAGCCTCCCCCTCGGACGCCAGAAAAGGCCAGGCTCGTTCGATCATAAGATTTACTTAACCCCAGAAACCATACGAATGGTGCGTCCAGGAACTCATGCACCACTCTGTCTACGTACTCAAGTCTGACGAATCGCCCTGAAGCCAGAACTATATGGCCTGAACCACGAGAGTATTGGAACTATCACCCTTTTGGCCCTGCACAATCCAACCCTAATCCCTATACTGACACGCTTTCCGGCCATACATAAGCCCCAAACAACCCATACCCCTAAACACTAACACTGTAGAACACCAAAACGAACCTGATCCGTTCACGAAGATGGTGGAGATGTTGCGCATCTCATTCACATAAGTCAGCGTGCCTTTAGTTTCAGGTTTAGGGTTTACAGTTTAGGGTCGATAGGTGTTGACAATCCTAGATGTGAGGATCCACATTTTCGGGGAATTCAAGGTATTGGGTTTACAGGATTTAGGGTTTAAATAAGGTTTGTATGCGTTTAGGGTTTATATTATAGGCTTTCATTAGGGCTAAGGGCTTGTATAGAGTTTAATTAGAGGGCTGAGCTGGGTCTGAATGTCAAGTAACCGTTGCCAAAGCATTTCGGCTTACCTCTTCAATGGAGTGAATGTGCTGGGTCCTGCCCCCGCCCTTTAACAGTCTGTCATAGGGGTTATATTAAGGGCTATGTTTGATTATATTGCAAATATCATCTAACCTTCAAGAGTGGTGGTAGTGCCCAATGAATGTGTGCTATGCGGAATCGATAAACAAACCTGTTCCCGAAGTGGCCAGAGACACAAACCGTGTTAAGTTCCTTCACTTGGAGGAACATTCCAGAAGGGTGTGCGTGCTCAACGATGTGGCTGACGTCCTAAAACGTGGCCGGCCTCCATGTGTTGGGTCCCCACTTTCAGATAGTCCTCATCATAATATACTGTACACCAAGAAGGTCCATGATTCAGAACCGGATTCAGAACAACCCCACATACTCCACCGAAATGTCTACCAATTTAGCATTTATCAAAATCCCGAAGACTGAAACATTGGTACATGAACCCTAAACATCCCTACACCCTAAACCTTAAAAGCCCACACATACCCATCCTGGTTTGAGGAACACTCATACCCTCAGACTTCTACTTATCGGCCTCTGGGGTTGTTTGAGCGGAGGGGCGAAGACAGAATCTCAACGTTAATCAAGGGTCCAAACCCTAAACCCTGTAGGGTATATATAGCTTCTATATAGCCCTCTAGGGTATCTAGATTCTATGGAAACTCTCTGGGGTATATAGGTTCTATAGAGAAGGAGTCGTGGCGTTGAGAGTTGCTTGTTACAGCATCATTCCGCGAGGCTCGGAAAAACGGCTCTATAATCTAAACTCCCTTAAAGGGGATTAAATATTTGAGATTATATGGGGGACTAGTATAAAGGTTATTAAGGGGGATGCTAGGAAGTTTGACTATAGCTCATGTCGGGACACTCATTTGCTTACTAGGGAGTAAGTATCTTAGGGGTTTGGGGGTTAGCGGGGACTAATCCCCTCCCCTTTATATTGAACCCCCCACCCCCCTAATTTCAAATAATCCCAATATATTATAATGTACCACAATTGGGAGAACTTAATATTATGGGGGGCGGGGGTTGAATATGAGGGGGAGGGGATTAAGTATCTTGTGTTTTGATTTGGAAGGATGCAAGATTCTCAGAAGCACCACCATGACCCGAAGGGCTGGCGGACCCTAAGCCCTAAACCCAGTCCCCCCCCCGGCTCTCGCTCCCGCTGCTACATCCGGTCCAGAAAATTCAGGATTCGGGATTAGCGGCAAATCGCACTTGGGGACTTACAGCTTCCGACCCTGGAAGGCAGCCCTGCTCCTTGAGGCCGGTTCTACGTGATCGAAACTTGTGAGCTCCCTCACGGAAGGCTGATGGACTAAGCCCAGCCAAGCCCCTCCATAAATGCTGGATCAGGCATGCAACAAACACATCTGAAGCGAGGCTTGCCTCCGTTACTCCCTCGACCCTATTTAAACCCCAAGTGTTAATAAAATGCCATGACCTATTCGCTTGCTCCGCACCCCCGCCAGCCGAAGCGGGCGCGAGATAGCGTTGCTATTACGTAAAACTAAGGTTCTAGACACTAAGCCCACACACGCATCTGTAGGAAAGAGCACCTACCACAAACCCTTGGTCTCCAGATCTGTATTTTGTCTTGCTGGAAATCAACAGTACATTGCACAGGAATGGATCCCTACAGTGTTCCTGTATAGCGCCCAATCAAACGATAGTCTACATAGTGTTTTCATTCCTGGTTATATACATGGTCTTTTGTATTCCTTGATTCCCCAAGGCTTCGCCCTAGAGTAGTTTCCGTAGTGGTTTCTTTCGTTCTTTCCCGAAAGTCTATGGTATTTTGCATGCTCCTTTCCATTTTTGCATGTCCTACTAACCACCAGTAAGAATCGGGGTCCTTGCTGGGATTTTGCTTTCAGGGTGAACGGCTTAGGGTTTAACTAGCAATCTTGTTGGATATGTCGAGTTTTAGGAGGAGATAAACATGAAAGACATCCGCAGCAAGCGTGCTCCAGGATTAAGAGGACCCTTGACCTAAACCCCAAACCCTGAACCTCAAACCAACCTCGCACCCTAGACCGAAAAACTTGAAACTCCAAGTCCAACCCTAAACCCTCAACCCCCAAACCGACACCCCAAGCCCCAAAACCCGAGACCCTAAACATCAAACCCTACACCGCGTAGATTTCTCCGACAAAGGCCGTGGCCGCACTCGATCTGCTTGTACACAGCCGAGGGAATGTAGCGCCTAATGAAGACCCATGATTAATAAACTCCCTCCTTTTCAGGGCCTCAATATTAGGATCCATATTATAATCCGTATTAAGGGGAAGGGGTTTATTGATCAGGGGTCTACATTATGTCCAACTCTCCATGCGCATTTCAATCAAGGGTGTCAAAAAGTGCTACAATGCTTTAAGGTGGTAGATATTAGGCTATCAAAAGGTGTTATTGGGTGTTAGGGGTTTAGACTTAAAAGGGGGGTGTTCGAATTTGGGTGTTACGGTTGAGGGAGACTGCCCACTGCAGGTGGGCAGTTCCAAAGGCGGTAGTCTTCCATGACTCTTTTCAGGTCCTCAAGCCTAAACCCTAAACTCTCGCGGTTTAGGCTGGAGGGCTTAGGGAAATTCTTGTGGAAACAACTCTAGACGCCCGCATACTTGCATCCTTCGTAGGTCTACTTGAGGTATCTTAAACTATACCTATACCAACTTAAAACTACAATATTGGCAATTCTCGCTTGAACTGAACTTCTATACAACCCCAGCTTTCATTTCGTTTTCTGTTATTTTCCCATTACGAATCTCCTTTATTGGACAACGTCTACAGGATTCGTTGTCATTGAGACCCTAGGCCCTACAAGCTAAACTCTGCACCCAAAGCCCTAAACCCAACACCCTGTACCTTAACCCGCCCTAGACCTTACCAACCGTTTAGCTGCCCAGGGAACCAAAATACGCGGCTCAAGGCGTTGGGCTCAAAGCTTGCCCAGCCGTTACATAATGCACAGTTTTAGGTCACACCAGTTTCCCCTGTAGTCATTGTTGCGAGCAACTATGTCGCAAACATGATTTAGGATGCGGGAGAATTCTTGGAGGTTCGTGGGAGTTCGTCACAACTTACAACAGGACGCATGACCCTACATATAATTGGGGGAACGGGAACTCCCCAAAAGCTAATTCTGGGGACTCATGAATGGGATTAGCCCAGTTATATGTAGTTAAGCTATCAGGTACCACGAACGGACAGATATCAGGAAAGATTGCCTCAGGCATCCTGAATCCCAGCTGGGTCCCTAAACACAAAATCTTAAAACCCAACTCCCCAAGACCACCCCATAAACGGAATTTTGTAAGGATATCCGTCATAGTTGTGCCCGGGCCTACAGAAATTCTAAGGTATATGACGTGGTGCAAAATTTCCTGAGTCTACAATACTTCTATACACTGCACTACTGACAAAAGGCTTTGACGCGTAGTATTATGGAACCAAACAGATCGGTTCTGCAAGTATTCCCAGCACTAAACTCCAGTCTCTGAACAAAAAAAACCCAAACCCCAACCCTGAACCTTAAGCCCCTACCGTACCGCTTCAACTGTACCCTCAGCACCCAAAACATCAAGGTCCAAGCCGAATGATGTGTAAGTCCGTCATCCGCATCCTATCACAAGTCAGATTTGCGGAAAGAGCTAGAGGCTAGGATTTAGGATTTAGGAGCCGAGGGGCTAGGGTTAGTGAGGTTATATGGTTTAACTCCTGCTTACGCATTAAAGGATTTAAGGTTTAGGGTGTTTGGTTTCCTGTGGTTTCCTGTGTTATACCGCTATTGTTTTGGACGCAGAGTACCTGTTCAGGGTTAAGTGTTCAAAGGAAGGGTGGTTTCAAGGACCCTGAGGACATCTGAATTTCATATAGTGGTCATAGGGTCCTTCTTGTGACCGCTACATGCACAGCTTTCGGACTTTTTTCGAAATTGCATGTCCTGCGAAGTTCCATAAGACTACGGATCTTACTTTGAAAGTCCCGATGCAAAGGATCTTAGGTATTTGAGTTCGTCATGTTTGAAAACCACCATATTCTTTTCTCGTGGTGTGCGGGATTGGCAGGCGAGACAATCAAATATGAGCTTTGTTCCAAGTGTCGAACAAGGGCTTTTGCCTCTGTGACAGTGGTTGGGCCTCTTGAAGCTTCCTTTCGTCCTCGAATAGAATCAGAACGATACGGACAAGACTGTTGCGTTGACGGAAAACCCGAACGTTGATGACATTCCCCGGTCATCATGACCAACGAGGACAGTTACGACAGACTCCAACATGACCTGCCTGGAAGCACCAGACGCACATCAACACATGAACGCAAGAGCAACTTCATAAAAGAACATAGGCATATGGTGGATGAAGGCTACATGCCCCCATTGCGCGGTAATTAACATTATCAGGGCTCTAGTACAGGGTGGTGCAAGTAACTCCAATGGTTGAAAAATGTGTGTACATACACGTACTACATTCATCGCGCATGCCACTGCTTCTGATCTTTGTTGGACGTACTTGTCTTCTTGGCTTTCCAGGCAACGATTGCAACAGCGACATGTCAAGCGGCCATCGAACGAATCGGTGTACGAGCGTGTGCCCCAAGTAGAAACTTGAAAACTTGAACGAATAGCCACGACTCTACGTGTCAGCCTTTGCCTTCCATTGTCTGACAGAGGATCGTCTCTTGCATGAGGAACAAGAACAGAAGGCTGACAAGTCTGTTAGACATGCTTTTCAATCATTCCCAACCCGAAGAGTAAAAGGTTCTTCTGTAGACTTGGATGACCGTAATTTGTTGCCGCTGATACAATGCACAGCCTACTACTATGTGCAAACTCGTCGAAGCTGCATGGAATCCAGATGCGAGTAGCTGTTCAAACACATGGGCTTGAGCTTTTGTTGCTCCTCTACTATTCCGACCAGCATTCCTACAAGAATCTAGTCTTGGTACTTTCCCAAAATCGGGGGACCCCAATATAGATCCCAAACTACTATAGTGCTTTTTGTGGAGACCCCCCACAAGGTATCCCCGATTCTGTGAACCCCGTTTTCTTTTCGGCAATAGTCAAGGTATGCTCCAACACCATGCCCACTCTGCCAGGTTTGCTGTAGGGCCATGCTGCATCTATTGGACCATGTTGCGGTTTAGGGTTGAAGGGTTTAGGGTTTAGGGTTTAAGGTACGAGTTTGCGAGACTTCTAAAATTTCTCAAGCTTGGCGGGTGGCATCCGGAAAGCGAAGGATTGCATTCGACAACTGCAATCCCTCTGAGAGCATTTGGGAAACTGCCATGTGAGAGGCTCAGCGGCTTGAACCAAGTGAGGTAACATGCTTCTTACAAAATGAGTAAGGCAAAAAAGAGAACATGATCTAGCACTATGAAGGGGGGGGGGCTACAGTAACCCTTTTCAAAAACACTACTAATGCAGATATAAAGTTTGCCCCCACCCTCTGATTAAAACATTCTAAAACTTTTTCCGATACGAGACTTTATATGTTGCGTGGCATATTTGATGTGAGAGGGTGGGGTGGGGGTCTAACTTTAACGAGTCCTTACTTCATTACGATTCGAGAACTTTACATTCTTGATTCGGCTTTGATATAATCCTCAACCCCAATCTCAAAAAAGTACACCCTAGAATGATTTGTTCAGTTAAAAGTTCTGCATGACCTTACTATACTACAATACCATAATTCCAGAAGTAAAAGGTGCTTAGAGTCATGCAGGGTTTAGGGCTTAGGGTTTAGGGTTTAGGGCTTAGGGTTTAGGGTTTAGGGTTTAGGGTCCACCGTAGTTCAGGGGGAGAACCCTAAAACCGAAACCCTAAACCCAGGACAAGGCATGGCTCCGGGCAGGGCGTCAATAACTCTTTGTGCTACTGACCTACTAGACTGTGTGGCACTTAGGACCCTTACTACTGGTTAAGCCTTAGGTCTGCAATAGGAGTATGAGGAAATCCCAAAGGGTGAAGGGTCTAAGGTCCGAGCTGCGTCCCAAGGAGAGATTAAGGTTTACGTGGACCCTCCAATGTAGTTCTGTTTGGGGTTTGGTATGGCTTTTTGGTTAGGCCTCCTATCAGGACTAGCAAAATGGTACTACGTTGGAGGGTCTAGGTAGGGTTCAGGATTTAGGGCTTCAGCTTAAGGCTTAAGATTTTGGATTCTGGTCTCAGACCCAAAAGAAACAGAACCTCGTCGTTACTTCACACGCAGCTTGAGAGAACGTATTCGGACTCTCATTGTTAGGCCATACGTCTGGACTATTAGAGGCTTTAGTGCCCACTTGCCCTTAGCCATGAAGTTCGTGAATCTCAGCCCTGAACCCTAAACCCTAAACGCTAGGTCCAAGCACCAGTAAGCCCCAAACCCTGCATCTGGGGGGTCAGGGGGACTTAGTAGGTAGACTCATAACTCCTAAGGATTAAAGGCTTAAACTCAGCTATGGGTATTATTGACCCACTCACTAAATCTCCCTGACTCAAACCTGCAACCGTAAACGCTAGCGTACTTGCTAACTCGCCCTGACCCTCGCATACCTGTTCAGCCGTTTGTCTAAGGCACTTGCTTCCCCAGGAGGAAGGTTTCTGTTTTTGAGGAATTTCCATGCCCCGGCATTCCAAGTCTTTGAATCTGACATACTGTGGGGCCCCAAAGTAAAGCAAAGAACCCTAAACCCTAAACCGGGCAATTTTTGGATCCCCAGGATCCCTAGACCCTAAACCCTATTCTCATACCCTAGGAGGAAACCTGGAATTTAATCATGTCTGCCCCACCCCCTAGTATACCTAATATTAAGCACAGGGTTTAAGGTTTCGAAATGACAGAAATCTGCCAAAAGATATGACACAATATAAGGTAATTATCTTACAAGGAATATTCAAAATCAGAGGATGGGGTGTGGCTTTTTACTAGGAGGGAGGAAATGCTCTATCGGCAGTATGAGCCAGCACCCTGGAGCAGACTCCGCGTAATTTCAGAAGTTGCCCGTACACTTAGTAGACCCAGGGCCGTAAACCTTAAATCCTAAACAAAACCCTAAACCTTAAACTTGAAGGGAGTCACTGCTGCCTGACGAAGAGTGGGGCAGTAGATCTAACGATTACGAACGCTTTCAGAAATTAAGTCTTGAAAAGTTGTGTATAGGGTTGATTCGGGGATGTAGGGACTACTATAGAGGCGCTACACAAGGTTTCTTACAGGAACCCATCCCCCGTTTAGGATTTTGGTTTAGGGTTTGGGTTCATGGCATTGGTACCTGGACCTCATCAGTAACTAAAACGATGAGTCCGCAACCCATAAAAGAGCCAAACGACCAGTCATTCTACATACTTTGCGATTCGCGCGGGCAAGCAATTCTTCACCTCGTCCGCATGAGACAAATACTAGCCCTAAACCCTCAACCCTAAACACCCTAGCTTATATGCGCTACTAGGAAGCTTAAACCCTAAATCTTAAGCACCCTAGCGTGTATATGCTAATAGGCAGCCCTAAACCCTATACCCTAAACAGCCTAGCCTACATATGCTAAAGGAACCTTAAATCCTAAACCCTAGCTTATACGTGCCAATAGGAACCTTGAACCGTAAATCTTAAACCCCCAAACCCTAAACTCTAAACCCCTAAACCCGAAACCCTAAACCGCTAAGCCCCTAACTGCTAAGCCCCTATTAAATCCTAGGTTCCCCAGTAACCCATTAATAATAAGGGTACCCTTTTTCCTACTATTCAATTTTAATAAGGAGACCCCAAAATAAAAAGGGCAAAAGGGTACTACTGGGGTACCTAGAATCTTAAACAGCGCAACGTATCCAGGGCCCGAGCTGTTTCTCCTGCCGATGATCGTTCTCAAGGGCTGCGTGCTTGATTGTAGGGAAGGTGTACCTCGATGAGGTTTTGGGTTTAGGGGTTTAGGGGTTTAGGGGCTTAGGGCTTAGGGCTTAGGGTTTAGGTCTTAGGGTTTAGGGCTTAGGGTTTAGGTTGTAGCTCATAGTGTAAGCCCCCATCCTGTCATGGTGACCACTCAGGGACAACGGCAATCATATGAGCTATAGTCTAAACTCCTACTCCTAGTATCCCCCTTGATAACCCCTACAGTGGGACCCCTATCTCACTTACAATCACCTCACCAGTCCAGTGGTGAACCAATACCTCGTAGCAACAGTCGCCGTCTAACTGCTGGTGACCCTAAACCGGAGCCCTATATGCTTCAGGATTGCATGTCAGCGCCTCAAGCTTCAAGAAAGCTCCCGACAGGGTCGGTCAGGGGACTTAGAGTAAGCTGGTGTATTATGGGGATTGATTATAATGGGATAACTATTTAGGGTTTAGGGCTGTATTGGGGGGATTACTGGCGTTTCTATTTGCCTCAAAGGGGGCATTTACTTGATCCCTAAACCCTAAACTCTAAACCCTCAAGCCTTGCATCGCAACTTCGAGCTTGCAGGCTTCAAAACGGCTCCCAAACACATTTTATCTAGAGCCTAAGTGAACCTGTCTATGCTTCGAGCCTTCAACCCGAACCTCCTTCCCTGTGGTTTTAAGGTTAATTTAAGGTTGAGGGTTTTAGGGTTTAGGTTTAAGGTTTAGGGTTTACGGCAATTCTGTCTTGCGGCAGTTGCAAGCTCCGCCAACTAACAGAGCTATCACCCCTAAATCTGCAACCCCAAACCCTAATCCCTAACCTGCCAAGCTATCACCCTAAACCTTCAACCCTAAACCCTAATCCCTAACCTGCCAAACCCCCCTATGGCTTAAACTGCTTCAGTCCTGAATCCTACAGCCGAAGCTCTAGATCCTGAACCCCCAAACCCCAAACCCTAAAACCTAAACCCAAAACCCTTTAACAGAGTTTAGAAAGCCCTCGGCCTGCCTATGTGGGCCCAGCTTACCCTAAATCCTAAACCCTACGATATATAGGGATAATGGAAAATAAAATGGAAACTACTATTTAGACTACCTGAACCAGAAAAGTATGTAGAATAATGGCCTTTTGGGCTATATTTAAATGTTTTGGGCTAGTATTTTGCCTACTTCTGGGGTTGAGGTAAACCCTGAGGCTTTAGGATTTAAGGCTTAGGGACCTGAGTTGGTAATTAGTTTCAAAAGCTAGAGGAAGCCTAAACCCTAAGCCCTAGACCGCGATATGAGCTATAGTCTAAAATCCTAGTAACCCCCTTAATACGCCCTACCATACTCCCCTACATAACCCCGTTCAAGGAGTTAAGACCCCAAACCGCAAACCCTAAATCATACAGACCCTAATCTGCAAGACCCCCGCTTAGACTCGTCCATCTTCAGGAGGAGGTGAAAGTCAGGTCTCTCCTGCGAAGAGTTAGGGTTTGGGGTTCAGAGATTAGGGCTCAGGGTTTAGGGATTATAGGGATTTGGGTTTAGGGCTGGGGGTTTAGGATTTCATGTTACCAAGTCAGCACATGGGTAGCTCCCGAAGTGAATGTCCCATTTTGGGTACCCCACTGGTACCCCTATATGAGGCACCGTACTATGAGCGCCAATTAGTTTATCGTCGTCCTCGCCCAAATCACGTCTGACCTCAACAGAGGCTCGTAAGAATATGCAGTGATTTCCATACTCCGACCGCAAGCTACTATACTCCTTATAGTATGCGTTCCAGTCTGTATTATAGGTGCCCAAGGAGGTACCCCTAATTTTGGGAAACCCCCATGTGGTGCTCTCAAAAGAAAGTACACTTTGCCGGCCCAGGAACGTATGGGGCTTGTACTCTGTTATTGCCATTAATAGTAATAATAGTCGTATTTGAATATTTGTATCATATATGTTCACGGTTCCCTCTCAAAGATATGGCGGCATTGAGAAACTTTCCTGCAAGCGCAAAATCCCGGAAAAATGCTTCAGCATACATGTCAACTCCAGTAGCTCATTGTCCAGAGTCTTGCTTGCGGTGGTTCTTCTTAAACAAGCACAAGGATGCTGAAGGATGTCGCGTGCCCCCTCGACTCGTAGCTTGTGTTCCATCAGCCAATCTAGAGAACTTGAGATAATGTTTCGGCGTACGTGTTGCATGTTTGGCATCTCAATGAAAGTGTGGCATGGCAAAGTGGCTTCTGCTTTTTGCTCGCAGCCCAGAGCATGCTGTGTCTTGCGATACCTCCAGCAAGTACCTGAGATCATGCAGATTGGGGTGTAAGGTAACACAGATCTTACAACCTTAATGCCTTTCCAACGGTCCTCATGAGAATCCTTATGAAAATATAACACCTAATAAGCAACTACTTTGAACGATCTACAGCGGGCTCAGGGTTTAGGGTCAAGGGTGTTGGGGCAGGGAGATGGGGTTGTCTACCACAAGCGCGAAGACTCCCGCAGATTTCTAGAAGTTCTAGGTTCTCCCTGGCTGTCGCGCCCCCTTGGTACTCCCAGATTATTGCAGTTCCGAAGAATTTCGGAATTCGGGGCGGTGCATGATTGATTTTGCCCAAGGTGTGCTTGGAGGCTCAGGAAAACTTATTTTTATCAGGAACCCTCATAAGCCATCAAGCCACCCGGGTTCTCCGCATTGTAAACCTACTTACAAAGTCCGCCTCACCGTATTGCTGTTTTGTAGTCCGGAAAGTTGGGGGCTTAGTGTTTAGAGTAGGGAGCCAAGGAGGACCGACTTCTTATAGTAGTCCCTATATAACCCTCAATAACATAATAGTTTCCGTTGCCCTTTCCATCCCTTCATTCCCTGCTAGCCAGAAGTAAATTCCTGATTCCTTCATTCTGTTTCTTTGGTTGCCCACGCCTATGTGAGGTCACTGCAATGCTATTTTGATAACTAGCGAGCTGAGATAGGTATTTCCATGTTGAGGAGAAGTTCAGAGCCACTCAGAATAATATTCTTGAAAATTTCGTGAAGCCTCAGATGTAAAACGCACGTCTTTACACTCAGGATACCAGCCTCGAAACCAGCTAAACCCCTGACCTCTGCACCCCAAACCCAAGAAACCGAAAACGCTGGAACCGTTCAACCCCCAAGCTCACAACATGGCAGGAAAACCACCAAATAACAGCGAAACCCCGAAAATCTTCATCTCCAAACTTAGGGTTTAGGGTTTAGGGTTTTTCAAAAATGCGCCCGAGCTGCACAGCCTGTTGAAACTGACATTTTGACTCGCATGCGTCCGTCGCGACCTCCTCAGCGTCACGCGGCTGGCAGGGACGCAAGGTAGTTGTGCCAGATTTCTTCCATCAAGGGGATATATCAGGATGCAGGGATCTACAACCAGAGCCAACCCCAAGACTCCCCAAGCAACACGACTCTATATGCAGGATCCTAGACACCTAATCCCAAACAGTTTATGACATGTTGAATAATAAGGCCATGCAGGGAACCACCAGTATCAATGAGCCCAACAGGTTGAGACGGCGGAGACGACAGCATTTGGGTTGCAGGATTTCATGTTCCATCTTCGTTCCATGAGAGTCTCCACTATCTTCAACCCCTATACGCTGAACTTGGTAATGATTATGGCCCCTACAGTAAGCATGACATAGTAGTTCTTAGTGATGCGGGAATGTGGCATAGAATACCTATATAATATTCCAACATTCCCTACTAAGCCCCAATAAGTAAACCTGCAAGCCCCCCAAATCCTATACCTAAATCCTTAACTCTGAACTCTAAGACCTGAACTTTAGGGCCTCTGCAGTAAGCATACTTGGAGGTTCAGGGAACTTAGTAACTAAAGGGACTTTACTGGGAACCCCAAACAGGGAACCCCAAGAATATAGCAGGATTCTGGTAGGTATATTCCTATTATATTCCTACTATATTCTTGGGGTTCCCTGTTTGAGGTTCCCAGTAAAGTCCCTGTAGTAACTACTGGGACTTCCGGCAGTACCAAGCATCCAAGCAAAGTATGCTCGGCTGTCCCCCAATGCCGGCGTTCTCGATTCCAATTGCGGACCTTGTGCCCCCATCGAGGACTATGGTAATATACTGTATTATACCATACTATAATATAATGTTCTATAATAAGTATAAGTATACTATACTAAAATATACCATACTATACTATGATATAATCTACTATACTCTACTCTACTACAATATACTATCGATATACTACAATATAATGTACTCAAATATACAATGATATACCATGTTTTTAATGTCGAGGCTGCCGTTTGGGGTGTAGTGTTATTAAGCACTTCGGCAAACATTCCCTACCACTCCATAAGAGCTGTGTTTTCCCGGTGGTTGAACCAAGCAAGGTGATATTGTTCCTTTCATGAACTACAGCCTGAAGGAGGATCTTACTCCATATTGGGGTCTAACGGATCACAAGATACCTCTAAACCCTAAACTGGATCACCAATCAGAATACTACGGAGATGGTTTCTGCAGTGTTGCTTTCCTAGGCCGCTGTCAAGGGACGGGGCTAAACTACGTTGAAAGGGACCCTGTCTCTGAGGGGTGCAGGGTCGAGGGGTAAGGGTTTAAAGGTTTAGGGTTTAGGGTTAAACGGTTTAGGGTTTAGGATTCAAGGGTTAAAGCGCTAGACTCTAGGGCCCAAGGCGCCCAGCCCTGCACATACCCAAAACCAGTCTATACCAAAAACTTTGCGCTGCGTGATTCAAGCGCAGTCCCTCACTCGCTGGCTGTTAGTAGAGAAGGGAGGAATGTCTGGCTCCCCATAGTAGGCCCCTTTTTAGGGTCTAGGGACATTATCCCCAGACAATCATATGAAAGAAGAAATGGAAAATTAAATGGACACTTGGTTTAATTACATAGCGGTCCCTATACTATATACAGTCCCCAATACTACAGCAGCTTCCATGTTCTTGTCCACTCCTTCTTTCCTTGCACCCCGCAAGCTCCACAGCCGGCCGCCAGTTCCAAGATGTCACCTGCTAAACTCCAAACCCAAACCCTAAACCCTGCTCAGAATTACCTGTTAGTTTTTCCTCTCAACTAGGTACCTTTGGGAGACCACCGGGCAAGATAGGATGACTTCAAAAGCCCTACGCCCTGAAGCCTAAATCCCAAGCCTTAAACCTTACCAGTGAGGGGAGGTGTATGCTGGATGCTGAGTGCAGGCAGGACACAAGGCAGTGATCGAAGCCTGCCGCAGCTTGACAAAACTAGCCGGTGCCCTTAAACCCTAAACCCTAGCAGTTTAGATTAAGGAGTCAATATCCTGAAGGACGAAAACCCCGCCCTCGACACCTGGGACCACTTTTCGGATACCGCTTTTCCTGCTGGTTGTTACATAGGAATGAAGTCAAGGAATAGAAGCTAAACAACTACGATTGGGTTGCTTAAATGCTTAAATCACGTTACGATATTGAGGAAATCATACGAACTACCAATTACATATATATGTATATGTATACCTAGTATGGTAAGCTAAATTGAATTCCTTAGTAGCAACCCCTTTAAGCCATTTAGGAGCTACCCAGACCCTTAGACTGCTGAGCCTCATCGCTGACAGCCTTCTAGAGCTAGAGCTGAGCTGGGTAGCGTGCGCAAATCTAGGGTTTAGGGTTTAGGGTTTAGGGTTCAGGGGGTGGTTGTCCAAATTGCGGTCCCTTTTTGGGTACAACAAAGATTAGGTGCCGTGTTATAATAGGGATCCAAAAAAGGGACCACAGTCTTGACAACCACCCATGTGGAACATGGGGGGTAACTTGGAAATACTCAGGCTAAGGAATTTAGGGTTTAGGGTGTAGGATTTACCAGAGAAACGCGGGAATTATGAGGTTCCCATCTTCGGGATTAGCCATCGGGTCTTTCGAGAATCTCCTGCCTGTTCTTGAGGGACTGTGCTCTGCATTACCCAAACACCCTAAACCCAAAACCCTCAACCCAAGACCTTCCCCCCTAAACCTGAAACCCTAAACCTCAAACCCTAAACCCTAAGCCCGAAACCCTAAATCCTAAGCCCAGCAAAGTCCCTGCCATAAAGACCAAAAAAGTACTTATAATTTTGGTTTAGGCTTTAGGGCTTAGGGTTATCCCTATATAATCCCCTTTGAAGGTACCTCTGCACCCCGTATCTCTAACTCTGACACCAAGCATCCAAGCTCCACAAGCCCAAAAAGCACTGACTCTAAGAAACACCCTGGCTTTGGGGTTTATAGGGCTAAACCCAAGGCCCCAAACCTTACAAACTCTTAAGCCATAGACCCCCTAAATCCTAAACCCTACCCACACAAACATATAATGAAATACTAAAGCCCTAGACCATCCAAGCCTGCCAGAAAAAGCCCGCAGCGAGCGCAGATACGGATGCGGTAAGCGTAGTGCTCTCAACGGGGACGCGGAAAACCTTGGCTTTGAGCCGCAGATTCGATTTAGGGGTTAGGGTTTAGGGT
>CAJNIZ010014224.1:52570-70114 GCA_905231905.1 Symbiodinium pilosum
TCTTAAGTCCTAAGCCCTAGCCTTCAGACCTTCTAAGCAGTTGAAATCATAAGCCCCTTAGGATTGATAGGGTTTTAGGGGGTTTAGGGGCTTTAAGGTTTAGGGGGTTTAGGGGGTTTAGGGTCATAAACTCTCGATAGTACAGGCTTCTGGAGCTCAGGCGTTGGGGAATCGACTTTCATAAAATCTACTCCCTAAGCCCTAAACTCTAAACTCAAGTCCCCCCAAGCCCCACACCAGCCGAGGGACAACAACAAATTGGGATCCGTATGTCCTAAACTAAAACCACAAGGACCCATTCTGAAAAGCCTGCCAAACCTAAACCCTGGTTCCTACACCCCCTAAGCTTTAAACTAATCCCTATAATCCTAACCCTAGAGATACACAAACGCAAAGCAGGTACGATTGTTACACTTTAGGGCCCAAAATCTGGCTTGTTCATAGACTTGGAGCCCATTTTAACGCCCCAAACCTTACAGCCCTAAACCCAAAAACTCAAATCCCGAACCCTGAACCCTAAAGTCTAAAACCCAAAACCCTTGGCCGGAAGACGGAAAAGTGGTGCAAGACCTGGAAGCCCTCCTGCCACCTCTTGGATTTCTCCTCGGCTCTGGAAGTTGGTGGTGTGGGGTGTGTTTAGGGGTTTGAGGGTTTAGGCGTGTAGGGTTAAGGGGTTTAAGGGTTTAGGGCTTTGGGGTTTAGGGTTCAGGGCCTAGCGTTTAGGGGTTTAGGGCTTGGGCCTAAGGTTTACGGGATTGGGGTTTAGGCTTCAGGGTTTGGGGTGTGAGGTTTACTGCTTATCTGCATGCGGGGGCCATGTTCTGTCCAAAGCCCTAATATTACGCCTCGGCCAAGGGACAACATGCGGGTTTCCTGGTTGGGGGTTCAGGGTTTTCACTTTGAGGTTTCTGCTTTAGGGCCGACTGTTCAGGTGGAAAGTCAGCAGACGGGAACGCATAGCCTAAACTCCTAGTATCCCCCTTAAGAAGCCCTATAGTACTCTCTTGTATAGAGCCCTTTAAGGAGTTTAGACCCTAACGCCTATATAACCCCCTTAAAGGAGGAGTTTGGAATATGGCTCACATAAAGCTTGATGCAAGGCATATATCGGGAAACCAGGAGGTGTACAAGGGGTCTGTAAAGCATCTATGCTGGAGACTACGTACCAACCCTAAACCCTAAACCCCACCAGAAACTTCCGCAGGATCAGATGGCTTTCTGGGGTAAAGGGTGTGGGGTTTTGAGATTTGGGTTAAGGTTCGAACCCTAAATCCTAAACCCTGAAACCCTGAAACCCTAAACCCGAAAACCCTAAAGCCCTAAAGCCCTATACCCCTAAACCCCTAAAACCCCTAAAACCCATGATAGTAGTTTCCATGTTCCATGATAACCCCATTATACTAGAATATAATAGTTTCCGTTTTCTTGTCCATTATCCCCATACATACACTATAATCCCTATATAATCCCTGTCTAACCTCAATATGTTTTTTCCATTGCAGGTTTAGGGTCTAAGCTGAAGGGCTTGTAGTAGAGTTCGGCTTGTTAAAGGGTTCCAATTTAGGAGGCCTAGAGCTCAAAACTGCGGTTTAGGGTTTATGGCTTTAGGGTTTACTGCTTTACGGTTGTAGGGTTTTAGGGTGTAGGGTTTTGGGGTTTAGGGCCTTTTGTGGATTAAGGAAGGTCGCCCAACTTCAAATCCTACGCCCTGGCCCTACAACACAAACATCATGAAGCGCTGGAACATGCTATTTGGAGGGTCGTGGGGACTTAGTAAGTAGGTTAATAACTACAATA
Source organism: Symbiodinium pilosum (assembly GCA_905231905.1). Lineage (NCBI taxonomy): Eukaryota > Dinophyceae > Suessiales > Symbiodiniaceae > Symbiodinium > Symbiodinium pilosum. Next base: position 54,368 of record CAJNIZ010014224.1, read on the forward strand.
ACTTGGGTTACTATACGGGTTATAGAGGTTATTAGCCTACTTACTAAGTCCCCGACCCTCCAAGTAGAACAAGTCAACAACAGGTGGAAACCACAGAGCCTTCCTACCCTCTGCCTGGTCAACCCTTTTCCAAACTGTGAACCCTCAATTGCGGAACTACATTTCAAAGAATCTCTGATGTTCCGTTGTTGGGAAGGGAGAATGGATCTAAATCTCTATGCTCGAAACCGTTGTCACAACCTTTGTTGTGGTCCTTTAGGCGAACGATTACCTGTCTTTAACTGTCACTTCAAATAACCTGTCAAAATGTCCCTGTAAGAAGAGATAGGTTATATGGGGATATCTAGCGACATGGCGCGTTTAGGATTTGAGGTTTAGGGTTTAGAGCCCAAGTATCTACAAATGGATGGGCTCTGGACCCGGCTCTGGACCCAAGCGCTGTACACCCTGAACTACCAAACCCCTCTCTATGCCCCCCAAACCTAATACCTGAACCCCCAAACCCCAAACTCCAACCATCTTTCCAATCCTATCACGCCCTCTCCGGCCCAGACCTAAACCCTGTACCCTAAACCCAAACCTCTGCAACTACCTTAAACCCTATCCTATCCACTAGACGTTGCTGCGAAGAAAGTGGGTTGCTGCGAAGGAAGTGAAACTAAGTTACCGAATAAGGCAACGCTTTTATTTACTGTATACCCTTACTCTGATAAGTTAAGTTCCTTAACTTATTAACAACAGCCCAGTATATGCCAAATACCCTCTACACCTGATAAATCCAAGCATCACAACAAGTCAAAATCGAGTTGAGGGTGAGCGTGTCCGCCTTGAGATATGCCTGAACATCTGGGAACTGGGAGGGAGAGTTCTGAAGGGATTAGGGTTTAGGGTGTAGGTCTTCGGAAGATCACACAGAGGTTTGGAGTCTTAATTTGAAATTTTACAAGGCCTGGGCTCGTTTTAAGGAATAGCCATTTCGAGCAGGAATGGATTTTCCCTGCCTGGCTAATCATATCTATCACTAGTTAGTTTGCGGTAGGGGTTTACCGACAGCTTCCCCTCAAAAAGCTATAGGCTTAGGGCTTAAGGTTTAGGCACTAGGGTTAGGGATTCAATAGGGAAGTAGCTGCACTGCGAGGTCCCAGGTAGGGCTAAGGGAATAGCTTCCATCCATGGTTCCCAGAGCATTGTGCAAAGTTGGCGAGACGGGACGGTTACCCGGACCTACGGAGCAAGCAGGAGAGGACTTAAAGCCTTGGAACTCTCGGCGCAGGTCGCTAAACCCTGAAGCGTAGTGGGGGTTCTGATTCGGCTCCACCAGTCTACTTCGAAAAAAACCACCCGTCTTTCAGTTAATCTCAGGAAGCTTAGTTCTGAATCATCAATCCAAAGCAACTTCATCCCTGGGCAATGCGCCCTGCATTGTCCAACCATAAGCAATAGGCTCCGAAACGCTATGCTCTAAACACGTTGCCCTAACACCCTAAGCCTAAACGTAGGTCTCTAAAAAGTGACGAGCCGCGTCAGCCATTTGCTCGAGAGCAGCCAAGGGAGTAAGCCAACAGGCCCTGGAAAGTCAGGCTTTGGGCTTCCAGTTCATGAAGGATTGGAGGGTTTTACGGACTAGGGTTTGACATTTTCTGGTTCAGCGTTCAGGGTTCAACGGTTCTGGGTTGCGTTCTCAGAGCTTGTTGTTGAGGCTGAGCATCATTGAGCTATAGTCTACACTCCTAGTATCCCCCTTAGTGACCCCTAGAATAGTCCCCTGTAGAAACCACTATATAACCCCTCGCAAGCAGTTTAGGCCATAGCTCTGTTCAGTCTGGGGCATATGGTTTGGGTAAATGGCTCGTCCCCAGCATCGCTGGCATCCGAACGGAAACTGTTACAACAGAAACTGACCCCAGGTACACTATAACTTGGGAGCTATGGTATGATAGCATCCTGAAGTACCCGAAGTCCTAAACCCTATACCCCTAACCCTAAACCCTAGGCCCTAAGCCCTGTTCTGGTATCAGAAGTGCTGGCTTTGCCCGGGCATGGCATTTCGTTAGCAACTCAGACTGGAACCCTCAGCCACAAAGATTAAGGATTTAAGGGTTTCAGGGTTAAGGGCTTTGGTGTCTATGGTTTGGGATTTAAAGTTTTTAGCGGTCATTTGTTTTTCTTTGGTGGGGTTTAGGGCCTCAGGGTTTTAGGGTTTAAGTTTTTCAGCGTACAGGACTTGGGGGGTGGGTTTGGTGATGTATGTAGGTGTTCAAGGTCCAGGGCTTGGGGTTTGGAGTTTAGGGATGTAGGTGTTTAGGGTTTAGGGTCTAGGATTGGCTCATTTGCTTCTCCGCTACTGCTACTCTCAACCCTATACCAAGTAACCCTGTATATGATGCTTGTACAGTAAAACTCTTACAGCATACGTTCAACCCCATACCCCACACAAACGCACTCCATAATATCGGGCCTGATTGGCCTGCCTTGCGCTGCTCGTTCTCCACTAAGTACGCTGCATGCCACCAAAGAATCCCAGAACCCTGATCCCCAGGACCTTCATAACACCTAGATCCCAAAGCCCTAAACACCTAGAACCCTGACACCCCAAAATCCTTAAACCGTAGACCCCTACACCCAAATATGTTATCAAAGGGGAATTTCCACAAACAGGGCTACCCCACCATAGACCCCACTATACTGTAATCCTTGCTATCAGGACCTCCAAAAAAAGGTACCCCTAACTTTGGGAAACTGAACCCTTAACCCTAAATCACGCCTATATTCCCCTCATGACATACCGACAATTTTGGGAAACCCGAGTCCTAAACCCTGCACCCTACACCCTTAACCCTAAACCCTAATCCCTAATCTCTATACCCTAAACCCTGAACCCGAAACCCTAAACGCTACGCCCCCTCGTCTCGCCGGGTCTGCGAAAGGTTCGAGTGTATGCAGGGTACGAAAATACTGAGAATTTCCATACGAAATGCGTTTAGGGGAGCCCGAAAGAGGCTTTATCCCAGGTCGTTTTTTCTGAAAAAACCGATCCAACATAAACAGGCTGCCAGGGATGAACACCTGAAGGGCATGGGCAGGATTGCGCATGATGAGGGGGTCCATGCCCTTTGACTGGACCTGCTAAGCCACAATTTCAGTAGCATTTTACATTTTGAGGGGCTACGAGTGCGGATGCTCTGGTGACCGTATGCTCTTGGAACACGAACGGAATTCTGGTTTGGGCATGGATGCTCTGGTGATCGCAGGCTCTTTAAACGCGAACGGAAATTATGGTTTGGGCATCCATGCTCTGGTGATCGCATGCTCTTGGAACTCGACGGGAATTCTGGTTTGGGCATTGATGCTCTGGTGATCGCATGCTCTTGGAACACGAGCGGAATCATGGTTTGGGCATGGATGCTCTGGTGCTCTTGGAACACGAACGGAATTATGGTTTGGGCATGGATGCTGCGGGGGCCCGTATGCTCTTGGAACATGAACGGAAGTTTGGTTTGGGCATGGATTTTCTGGTGATCGCATGCTCTTGGAACACGAACGGAATTATGGTTTGGGCATTTCTATACTCAGCGAGATGTGGGGTCGGAGGGCTAATCCCTACACCCTAAACTCTATACCCTAAACCCTAAAACCGAAACCCGACTCAAAAGTCACCAAGGGGCCCTTCTTGGCAGGCGCTCAGCGCCGCGTTGAAGGACGACACGTCGCGACTGGCGAGGCTGGGCTGTCCTAGCCTTTGCCCAGCGTTTAGGATTAAGGGTTTAGGGTTTGGGGTTTAGGATTTACAGTTTAGGGTCTACGGTTTGAGGTTTTGGATTTAAGGTTTAGGATTTAGGGTTCATGGTTTAGGGTTTGGGTTTAGGGTTTAGTCATCTCTGAACCCTTACTCAAGCCTTTAACACCCAAAACTTAATTCCTGAACCCCAGCCGTAAACTATGAACGCCAACCACTAAAACTGTCAATCCCCAATTAATGAGCCTATTGGTCTAGCATGCCTAAAATTATATATATATATATACACACACTAAAGTAAGATGATTTGGAACAGCAAGATCTACTCAGGCTTTTGCCCTGAATCTCAGCCAGGTGGCATTTTGACTGCCAGAGGCCACTGAGGCCCACAGTCACCTGACTGGTCGTCTGTCGAGGATCTAGGTTCCGGGGCAAAAATTCGGGATTAGGGTTGACCTGTAACCACAATGACCTACAATTTAGTAGTACTTACCCCTTAATTATTAGGTCTAACCCATGAAACTGTAGGTACTTGAGATTACATGGAAGCACTTGGGGATAGGACTTGCGGGCTGAAAGTTACTTGATTTAGGGTCACGCACTTAGAGCGCAAGACCTCTAGGCTTTAGATGCCCAAAGGCCTCCATGAAGGCCGCAGCCTCTGATAAATCCCCGGCGCATGGCGAAAGCAAGCAACCCAAATGAGCTACAGTCTGATCTCCTAGTATCCTCCCCCAATAATACTCCCCTACATAATCCCCCCACAACCCGATTTAAAAACTCAGAAAGGGAACCATACTGCAAAATGTTGAACACAAATACGCACCTGCGCCTGCTACAAGGCCTTTCAACTCTAAACCTGAAACCGCACACTCCTTCCTTGTCAATATCCCAGACCCTCATAAATTTAAAGAATCTCCAGGACTACTCCCAGTGAGGGTTTAGGGTTTGGAGGTTTGGGGTTTGTTAACCGGTCCTTGCATACTTGAAGCATCTCAATTGAGTTTAGACCCTGAAACCTACATCTAGGCAAAAATCCTGAACCCTTCGCCTTCTCCGCCTATTCCGACTACTGCTACTGCTACTGTCAAGGCTACTTCTACTCCTATTCCTACTCCTCCTACTGCTGCTACGGTCTAGGGCTTTGGGTTTGCCACCATCACCCGAAGCAAGAAGTGCTCTTATCATGCTTTGCGCGGCCCTGGGGCATGCCGACATTGCCGCGCTAACCTCCATCCACTGCGGCTCAATACCATCCTTCAGCACAGGGTGAGTCATGACTTTTGTGGGGTTCAGGTTTCAGGGTTTAAGTTGTAGGCTTCATGGAGGGGTCTTGTTTAGAGTTTAGGGCATGGTTCAAATGATCGCTACAGCCATATTGGGTGGGACTCCAGACGTGCCCTATATTGAGGCTCCTGGAAAAACATCCGAAAGGGTGGAGTTCCAATTCGATGCTGAGTAATTACCTGGGAAGTGGGACAGAGGAGTTGCATTGAACGTTCTGAGTAAGCCGTTGATGATTGCAGTCTTGGACCCTTGGAGTTATACAAAATATAGAAGGAGGCAAAGTTGGATTGTTTGTTATGTAAGTCATCCATTTGCTGCGAGATTGGCTGAGATCGGTCAGTAATGCGGACGAAAAAGCTACGTTGGCATCTCTTGCAAGACATAGTGTACTCTAAGCTAGGTCGGAAATGTACGAAACAGGGGGTCTATGCGTAAGTGTATATCTACACATATGTAGATGGTAGTCTCCATAAACAGGGGTACCCCAATGCAGATACCAAAAACTTATCCTTGTCATTATTGGGACCGTCCCAAAAAGGTTCCCCTAAGTTTGGAAACTCCACACATATATATATATATGTATGTATATACACGTGCATATATGTATATATATATACACACACATCGTAACAGCCATACGAGACCCAACCCTAAACCCTAACCCTAAATTGAATGGTTCCTGGTATGGTTATTCCGGACTACATGTTATGAAGCTTAACCTTCAAACCCCTGAGCCCAAAAGATCCCCCAGGCCCTTAGAATAGACCCTGAACACAAACCCCTAAAACACCAAAATCCCTCTGCTGGGTAGTACGTGGAGGCCCCCAAATTGTTTGTGAGTAAGTCTCCTTTCAAAAGCCCTGAACCCCAAAGTCCTGTAAAACTGGACTACAAGGATAATGGAAATTCAGAGGTATCTGGAATTGCTACCTTAACCCTAAACTCTAAACCAAAGGTATCTCAAATTGCTACCTAGTCAGACTCTGAAAGGCTGACTATGCTCAAGAGGGGAGAAGTGGGTCCCCGCAGCTCTCCTTTTAGGGTTTAGGGTCTAGACTATAATTTCGCAGAATTGTCCCTATATTCATCCACCCCCTCACCCTGAAGAACACTAAACTCAAAAATCTTAAGCCCCAAGCACTACATCCCCAGACCGAAACCCCCAACGCCCCAGAGTACTTGCCTTTGGCTAGCTAGGAATGAAGATAAGGATCCTCATAGTAATCCCTAACCCTGTATAGCAGTTTTCATGCTCTTTTCCATTCCTTCTGACTAGGAATGATGGAATGAAGTAATCCCGATATCCGATAACCCAGTATAGGAGCTTCCAACTTCTTTTCCTTTCCCTCCCTAAACCCTAAACCGCCCCAACACCCCAGAGTAAGGAGCGAGCTTGCAGGTGGCAGCGGAAAAGATCCAGGGCCGAAGTCCACTTGGAACCCGCGGCGAGGGCACTGATCCTTTTCGAGGGTTTGGGGCTTGGATAGGCTTAGGGTTTTAGCGGTTCGGGTGTTTTGGGCGGTTTGGGGTCTGAGGGCTGTAGGGTTATCGGTTTTGATTTTTATTTGTTGGGTGGGTTTAGGGTTCAGGGCTTCAAAGTCTGCACATCTGCGATACTTGAATACCCTGGGGATGTAGCTACTCCCAATATATTACAAAATACCACAATGGCATTAGGGAAGGGGATTATTTATCACGGACTTTGGGCTGTCTGGAGACCCGAGGTTAGGATAGGATCAAGCCGCATGCGGTGACAGTCCACCGCAAAATGAAAATGACTGGTCTAGCGTAAAGGGTTCGGGGTTTAGGGTTTAGGCATGGGGGAGTTAACGCAAGGATTATGCAGAAGTGGTTATGAGTATTCACTGCACGTCCCCCTTAAGCACCAATGAATTAATTGGTTAAGTTGAATGAGCCTCAGTGTGCCTCCAGCGCCTTGTTAGGGGTCTGCTAGGGCTTTAGAGCTCAGGATTTAGCTCAAAACGTTCATGTCTAAAACTACGAGGAAAAGCGGCTGAGGACTTCAGGTCCTGGGGATGGGGTATTGAGACACAGAGCCTGAACCCTAAACCCTAGACCCTAAAGCGCTTAATTGAGAGACCTTCTCGGACAACAGAAGGAAAAACACGCCCACAAACCCTACTCACTTGACGCTAAACCTGCCTGGAAAGCCTCGTGGGCCAAAATTATGTGCTACTGGGCAATCCATACCTGAAGCCCAAAGGTATGTCGAATATACAATTGCCTTTTGGGCTATATTTAGGTTGGGGGTAGCGTAACCTAACCCTGAACCCTGAACCCCAGATACTACCACAGTTTTCATTTTCTTTTCCATTACTCCTCACATAATACCTATTTGCTGGGAATCCCATGCCAGGAAGCTCCACTGACCGCGCATTAGGCCCCATGTCTGCTTTGCGAAGCTGCAAGACCAACCTTGTTGGTTTGCGGTTTAAGGCTTGAGGAGTTTGGGTTTGGGTTTGCAGGGTTTTAGAGTTTAGGGTTTTTCAAGATTTTTGAAGTTTGGGTTTAGGGGTTTCGGGTTTGGGGAGTTGGGGTATACAGTCTGGGGTTGGGGGGAAAGTTTAGGATTCATTAGTCTCGGGGACTCCGGGAGTTAGACTTGATTTAAAGTGTACGCAAAACCAAGATGGACCCCGTAGAACAACTGTGGATGGAAGAATTCTTGCCCCTACATATATACCTTCAGCTGTAATGACAGCTCATATCCTAGAGATTCCTGTAGATAGGGGCCGAAACAAAGAGCATAAGCAAATACATAGATAGGGATGTCCCCCCTAGACCCTAAACCCTAAACCCTAAACCCTGAACGCCCTAAACCCCTAAACCCCTAAAAATTCAGCCGTTTGTACCCAACCCTCAGCAGGGAGGGATGGCGTAAACCCAAGACCCCAAAAGCTTATGTTTATGTTCTCTGTTAGGTCAATCCTCCCCTTTAGCAATAGCTCCTTAATATGGAGTTAATCGGGTCTTGTACCTTCAATAGTCCCTTGTGGTGCCCATTACTGGGTGGGGGATTGACCAAAGTTCTGTTTTTGGTTCCTAAGTAGATTTGGAATCTTAAGCCGTGCTGGATTTTCTCCATCCACCGCACCATCGTCATTTACTAAAGGCGGGCTCTTTACCAGGGCCTACTACACTTAACCCCAAACTCTGCATCCTACGTAAACCGTGTGTTTCGGAGCCGTTAGGGAAATCCTTGCAGCGTTGAGGGACCAACCTTGCACGGGTGCCCTTGGAAGCGAGTTGTACGGCTTGGGGTCTTGACTTTCTACACATGAGGGCCCTTGCCTGAAAGTCTAATGACCTTGGGCTCTTAACTGTAGCACACACACACACACTACACACTACACACCGCACTCGGGAAGCTTAACAACTTAAAAACCCTGAACCCTCAAAACCTGAAACCGCCGAACCTCCATGTGGTGGCACGACCTCTCTATGCAGGCGGCAGACGTACAGAAGAATAAGCCTCAAAGGCCTGAAGTTGAAAACCCCCAACTCTAAACCCTAAACCCGTGTTTGGGGTTTAGGGTTGAGGGTTGAGGGTTGAGAGCCCCGAATCAGCCCCCCTGCTTAGTTCCTCTGATTGCTGAATTATCCCCTCCCCCCTAATATTACCCGCCCACCCCACCCAATACTAAATACCAATATTTAAAATATACCGCATAATGGGAGTATCTAATGTTGGGGAGGTGGGGGGTTTAATATTAGGGGAGGGGATTATGCATTCTGTACTTGAGGGATCCTTTCTGCACAGCCACAGAGCCCCTGTACATACTTCCCAGACCACCGCCTTGACATTAGGGCATAGACCATACCGAATCCCTAGGTTCCTAAAATGCAGGGCTTCATCCCCAAAATGCCGCGTTCAACCTCAAAGAACCTCAAATCACTAAACCCTCAATCTCAAGACCCTTGAACACGAAAGCTCAAAACCCCTAAGCCCCAAACTCCTAATCTCTTCAACCCTAAACTCGCCAACCCACCTATGAGTTTTATTTTGTGGAGAGGCGAAGTTGAACGCTCCCAGAAGGCCCCTGCATCGCGAAGACTCCTCGTGTATAGGGCTTCCGGTTATGTATCAAGAAAAAATGTAAAAGGAAGGGCTTGGGGTTAGGATACGGAGCCCAAATTTGGGGGGCTTCTCAAGACAAGGGGGCCCGTAGGGACTTTAGGGATGTAGAGAATATGTGAATCGTAGGGGTTCCACTTGGGGATTACACCGGGAGTAATTCGAGAAATTCCCATTGAGTTTGTACAAGATTTGGTTTAGCATGTAAGGCTTTCTGAGGTCTCAGGGTACTTGAGGTAGCGCAGAATCTCTGAGGGCATCTTCCATTAGCAGCATGCCGCAAACCAAACACCCTTCACCTTGTGCTCTCAAACCTGTACCATAAGCCCCAACTCAGAAACTGTACACAAGAAACCCCTCCCATGAAACCCTAAACACTCAAGCCTAAACTCAACCCATAATGTCCCAGTAGGTGCATGAATGCGTTTCAACCTACTTAGAGCCCTGGGTCCAACCCCAGTCTGAAATCTACGTGTACTTGAAACCCAATCTTGATGCAGGGGACCTAGGGGGCTTATAATTGGGCCTGTAGGAGTCCTGAACCCTAAACCTTAATCCCTAAACTGTAGATCCTAAACCCTGATCCCAAAACCGGGAGCCCTGTTAATGTAGACCCATGATTAATAAACCCCCTCCTTTTAAGGGCCAAAATATTAAGATCCCTATTATAATCCCTATTAGAGGGAGAGTGTTTATTAATCAGGGGTCGACATTATCAACCCCATGGTGCCTCAGGGCTGAGACGAGGCAAGCTCGACTTAGCTGCAGTTGCGCTTCATACCTGATAACGGAAAAGAAAATGGAAACTACTATAATGGGCTCTATATAGGGGAGATATTGGGGATATATTGGGAGAATGGAAAAGAAAATGGAAACTACTGTAGAGCTCTATATAGGGGATATATTGGGATAATGGAAAAGAAAATGAAAGCTACTTCTTACTCTCTTGGAGGTTCAGGTTAGGGGTTAGGTTTTAGGATTTAGGATGTGAGGCTGAGATTTAGAGTTTAAGGCTAAGGCCGTGTGGAGATTCATGAGTGAGTACAACCCCTGGCACCCTGGGGCTCTATGTCTATAAGTTAAGGGTTTAGGGTTTAGGGCCCGAAAGTACATACGTAGTTCTATAGGAGAGCTATACTTGTGACTGCTGATGAGCCTATTGGTGGCACTTGTGACCATGCGTATATCCTCCCATAAACCTCCAAGTAGCAACCCTAAAACAGGGCTTAGGGCTTGGGATTTAGGTCCCTAAGCCCAAGGGTTTAGGGTCCTAATTACTCGTCTGTTGATTATTGTTCCTACTACGAAGACTACGCAACCATGAGACAGGAAGTACTTCCTAGGGACCCTAAAGGGCTTCATTGTACATTTAGGGCAGAGGAGGGCTTTGTAGGGCCTCTAGATGGATGAAAGGCTTTGCAAGGCAGATCACAGGTAAATAAGGATCCCAGGACTCAGGGCCCATGCCAGGGGCCCATTGTCAAAATCTTAGATCTGCACTTAACCTGGGTAGGTGCGGAACATCAAAGTTATAACTCGGCAGATATCCTGTTCTGCGATCACATAACAGTTGTCTTTAGCTTGCTAAGCTTGGAACAGACAAAACCCTGCATGACTCAGGGAGCGACGTTTCGGATATAGCGTTTGGGTTCCGAGCGTTGGTAGAAGCATGAAGATCTATCAGCATGAATTCCCAAAATGTGTCTTCATCTTTCCTTTGTATCACTACAGTTTGCTTTGCTATTCCAAGTTCTCAGATCCCTAAATTATTCTCTAGGCTTATATACCGAAGCCCTTGCCTTATGTAGTACAGTGTTTAGGGTTTAGGGTTAAGGGTATAGCTATGGCCATGCAGGACTTGGTCCGTCAGCAGCACTTGGGATGTCAGGATACTCAAAACCTACCTTGTAGTTGCAGCCGCCTCATTGGCCTATTGTTTGAAGGGTTGTCAGGGCATGAAGGACAACATCCAAGTAGGGAAGAATCACCTACAACAGAGGAATCTGCAATGTAGGTGGCTCGTCTTGTTAGGTGTAAGGCCGTTTCCATCAGGGGTTTGCCATGGAAAATCCTTACATCAACCGAGGTGCCCGTTACACTCCTTTTACAGCGTTACAACCCTTTTTCCTGCCTGAACACCAAAAGTAGGTAGAATAATTGCCTTTTGGGCTACACGTACGTGTTTTGGGCTATGATTTTATCTACTTTTTGGGTTCAGGTAGTCCCTTCTGCCTTGTCCGGAACTAGACCTTCAGTGTATAAACCCTTCCCGCCTTCCCGCATATTGTTAAGGCAAAAGATTGTGGGTATATTCCCTTCTGTGTAGGACCGTTGTATATCTACGGGCCATGTACAATTGCGTGGCTGAAGAGTACCCACAGTTACGAGGCCCTAAAGCCGAAATCCTATCCCTGTTATACGGGCTGTGATTCCCCAAATCTCCTCACAGAAGCCTCATACAAATCTTTTGTGGTGCTGTATATTCCGTGTAACTGCTAAGTAGCCCCCTACATGCTTCCTATATAATCTTTTCCAGTAATTGTATTGTTGTTAGGAGTAAGGGGATTGGGATCTAAGGACCTGGTCAATTATTCGGTCCTAAGTTTCAGGGTTTATGGTAGCCCCGAGGAATGATTGAAACCAACTTGCTCACCGGGAGCTGTACCCTGGCAGCGCAATACCCGTTACATAGCCAAGCAGCTTAAACCATACTATGCTAGATGGTATACCCTCAGTTGGGTTGTAGCAAGCTCTTTGGTAGGGGCTATTTTCGGGGCAGTAAAGCCTGTACCCCTACACCCCCCCCCCTCCCCCCCAACCCTGAACCCGAAACTCTAAACCCCAAACCCTAAACCCCAAACCCTAAATCCTAAACACTAAACCCTAAACCCAACAGCTTAAATCCTGAAGGACCAGCCAGAGTGCAGCGGTGACAACAGCGACAACACCTGCAACTCAACCGTTTTTGTTTGTGTCCCCTAGGGGTTTCAGGCCTTCGGGGGGGTGGGGGTTTAAGGGATTGGGGTTCAAGGACTTTCAGAGTTTAGGGGCTTAGGGATGCAGAGCTTTGGGGTTTCCTGGTGTGCACGAAATTCAAAAATCTTTCGGGTTACAGGGCTTAGGGGGCTAGGGGTCTAGGGCTTTGTTTTTATTTAGGGCTTCAGGGTTTAGGGGTCTGGAGTTTGGGGATTTTGGGGACAAGGTTTTGGAAGCTTGCTGCTTTAGGCGTCTAACAGTCTTGGTGACAACCGGATTTGTCTCCGGAAGGACCCCAAGTTCCAGGGTCCAGGCAAATAACAAACGGGGAAGCGAGTACATATAACCCTATATAGCCCCGATATAACCGCAACTAAACCCTAAACCTAAAACCCCCCGCCCTCGGCGGAGCGCCAAAGTAGTGGCACATGAGCACGATATGGGGTTGTATAGGGTCTTTATAGGGTCTTTATAGGGTTTATATGGGGTTATATAGGGTTATGTAGGGTTTACATAGGGTTTATATAGGGGTTTGGGGATGATTGAGGGCTACTAGGGCTAGAGACCGGCTCTAGAGGAGTCATGCAAGGCCTAGGGCTCAGATATCAGGCCCGTGCTGAGTAACGCGAGGATTTAGAACCCCAAATCCAAACCCTAAACCTATAATAAGAACCCGATAAGAATCATATTGTGATCATCCTAGCGTGAGGAAGAGACAGCTAGAACAATTGCTTTCCACGATGCAAGGATTCCTGGAGTTTGGGGTTAAGGGATAAAACTGCAGCTAGCAATGGACTGTTGAAGTAGGACATGTCCTCTCGAAAGCTAGCACGGAACACCCCAAAACACCCTTTAAAGACAACTGTCCTCTCAACAAGCAGCTACATGAGCTATAGTCTAAACTTCTAGTTTCCCCCTTCATAACCCCTATAATAGCCCCCTACAACCCCTTTGAAGGAGTTCAGACTAGAGCTCAAACGGGTTCCATGGTTTTTAGAGGCAGGGTAGACCCTAAGACCTATTTTTTGACTCGCAACCCTGACCCTCAAATTCTCCTTCAAGCAGACACTGCATCACTCTACAGTACAAGTGCAGCGGGCAATCACATGATTCAGGGTTGAGATGGCTGTTGCTACTCTAACAATGATAAACTAATGATGGTTGCTTGTGCTCTGGCTGCCACATGTCATGTTTCGTTGTATCCGGCTCCTGGAAAACTAGAAGCCAAACATCCTGCAGCCCACAGCCTATATCTGAACCCAACAACCCCTTTTTGCCCTACCCTAGTATTCAGCCGCCACCCCCCTCTCACAATGTTGAATATTCCCATTGTGCATTGCGGTATACCGTGGCATATGGTGAATGGCTTTAGCGTCAGGGGGAGGGGGGTTAAAAGGAGCCTCAATTTGTGCTGCTCCTACATGCGTCCAGTGCTACTGCTGCCTGTTCCCAGCGCTGGGCACGTTCAAAGTTGCCAGAGACGGCATTGTAGACCTGTAGGTTGGGCAGGATTTAATGGTTTCGACGGTTGGGGGATGGCTTAGGGGTTGAGGTTTAGAGTTTTTTTAATGGTTTACGGGTTTGGGGTTTGGGAGTTTGGGGTTTGGAGGGCTTCAAATTCTTGAGACTGAAGGCTTCGAGCGATGACTGCTAACCTGGCAGCAAGTTGACACAATGTTCCGAAGGTACCTAAACTAATGTAGTTCCTAAGTTTTTGGGGTACCGAGGGTCGTATCCCAAACCCTACACCCTTAACCCTAAGCATTCAACAGCCTACCACCCTGCCTCCTGGCACTCCGTGCCCCTTGCGCGCGAATCTGAAAGCAATTCACAAGAGATCCGCCATCGGGGTAGAGCCTCAGTTCTGGAAGGTCTGAGGTTCACCCTTCCTCAAGCAAACATGTAGGTTGCAAAACAGCTCACATGTCCTTCACGCTCCGAGCAAAGAGCAAAAAGTGCTAACATGTAGGGCCTAAGCCTAGGGATTTGGGCTTAGGATTTACGGGCAAGGGTTTTGCAATCCCCCGAACTAGCATGGTGTGGCGTTCCAGCGCTTAAGTGTCTTACTTGTTGGTTGTGAATAGAAGACAGAAAATCAAAAGGAAAAACACAAAACATCTTCCATAATCTGTGGGTTCACAGGGCTTTCTAGGATTTAGGGTTTGGAGCTTTACTCGCTGGTTTGTAGGAAATGAAGGAAATGAAATGAAAATGGAAACTACCGCTATATGGAGGCCATTAGGGGAATCCATTCCTCGAGGCTGAGCCCTGGGGTTCCACATAATCCTGCGCAGGTGAAAATACAAACATTCTGTAGTAATGCACCCAAACCGAGGAAAGGTATTCTGTTTAATAGTTCCGTATGGGTTCTACTAGAAACTAGAACAACATGTAAAAGCAATTCCTAAGTACATAGGCATGCTACAGCAGTAGGGTCTCATGTAGGTATCATCTGTAGACTGAGAACCCAGACTCCAAAGCCTGAACCTTACCTACTAGGCACTAACCCTTAAACCCTAAGCGCTGAGGGTTTAGAAATGCGGGAGCCGGCCTTTCCCTTAGTTTTTCTGGCTTAGGGTTTAGGGTTTCGGATTAGAGGTTTTAAGGTTCTACCGCTGCGGGTTAGCAGCCAATCGTTTAGGCTGCTTCTGAAAAGGGGTGGGGCCTTGAGAACCGGAGGAAGACTGTAGAGGTTCTTGTTAGAGCTAGACCCCTAAATTCTACTTATTTAGAGGGTCAGCGCGACTTAGTAAGTAGGTTAATAATGTGGATAACTGGAGCTACTATAGGGCTTGTAGGGGTTATAAGTATGCTTACAAAGTCCCCCTGACCCGCCAGGTACTCCCTAAACCCTAAACTAAAACCCCTAAACCCTAGAGCTTCCTGTAAACCCTAACCCTAGACCCAAAATGGGCAGCAAGCCAAGCTTTCCAGGTAGATAAACAAGCTCCCAGGCACACTGAGGGTTGCAACATCCGTGAAGTCGTCGACCTGCAGCGTGTTTCAGGGAGCAGGCCTTAGGGTTCAGGGTTCATGGCTTTACCATTCTAGCGCTCCAGATATCCTCAAAATCGGTACTATGCATGGGCTCTAAATCCGAAAGTGAATACTACCTTAGGCACTTTACTACTTATAGACCTTAAGGCTCAAAAGCAGGCATTGTGTGAGCTCTGAATTACTTAGAGGTCCCCCCTAAGCCTACTGTACATCCCCCTATAGGTCCCGCAGGTCAGGTACGTGGAGGTTCATGTAACTTCTGTTAAGTGGGATCGTAACCCTACTCATAGCTAGGGTAACTCCCATAAGGCCATGGAATGGGGATTATAAGTAGGGTTATGAGTCCAGTTATAAGTGATTACTAAGTCCCATGAACCTCAAAGTAGGCATAGGCATTCGTGCACTAGTTCTCAGACCCTATAGCCCGAAGTAGGCCCCAGGCTCGCTCGCTCGCTCTCTCTCTCTCTCTCTCTCTCTCGCTCTCCCTCTCTCTCTCTCTCTCACACTCACTCACTCACTCCCTCCCTCCCTCCCTCCCTCACTCACTCACTCACTCACTCACTGACTCTCTGACTCTCTCTCTCGCTCTCTTTCTCTCCTCTTCTTCTTCTTCTCTCTATCTCTCTCTCTCTCTCTTCTTCTTCTTATTCTTCTT
>CAJNIZ010014224.1:70214-89667 GCA_905231905.1 Symbiodinium pilosum
CAAGTGGAAGGGAGGTGGGTGGGAGGTTTGGGCTGGAGGTGGAGGGTGGGAGGTCGGAGGTGGGAAATCGGAGGATCGCCGTAGATCGCTGGAAATCGAATCGATAGATCGATGTCGATCGAATCGATTCGGTCATGGCATGCCCTAGACTGTAAACTTTAAACCCCAAACCCTCAAAACCTAAACCCCGATCCCCTAAACCCTATAGTCCCCCCTTAAGTAGATAGAATATGGCTTTGGGTATGTTCTGATAAGATCCCCATATGCCCCATATTCCATCTACTTACGGGGGATTATAAACGTTAACCGCTAACGTGACGATAAGTTGCCACTGTCTCGCCGCAGCCGCGGCTTTCAGAGCCTCCACCTCAGCCACGCGAGCAGCGGGACTCCCTTGCCCTGGGGCTCTAAGTTTATAAATAATGCCTACATTGGGCCCTCAACCTATCAAGAGTACCTACATGGAGCCTTAGGGTTGGAGTTTAAGGGGTTAGGTTGTCGGGTTTAGGGCGTTAGGCGGTTTGGGGCTTAGGCGGTTTAGGGTTTAGGGCCTAGGGTTTTAGGGTTTAGGGCTAAGGGTCTAGGGCGTAGGCATCCATAAGGGATGCCACCCCAAATAATGGAAAATAAATGGAAAACAAAGCGGAGCAATGATCAACCTAAACTGCCGCAAAGGGAAGATTTGGGGGTTTGGGGCTTAGGGTTTAGGGGGTCTAGGGCAATGGAAACCGGGATTATGTAGTGGTTTGTAGAGATTGTGGGTGGGATTTTACCATCAGCGTAGCAATCATTACCCCCCAGTTACTTGGTATGACGCTAAAACATTAGGTACTTGCGACGACAGGAGAGGTTTAGCTGGGCCTAAACCCCGGAGCCCTAAACCCCATTTGAAATAGCCTTAGAAAGTGAATTTAGGCACACTTGGGAGCATTTTCTATGTGAAGCACCATTGGGGGTGAGGTCAGTTGAGGTTCACAGTGTTTAGGGCTCAGGGCTTAGGATCTAAGGTTTAGGGCTCCTGCAGGTCGCAGACCCTCACTGAGACAACCTGAACCCTAAACCCTACACCCTACCCAAGGGCTCCTATGTAGTTCCTTTTAGGATTTGTTGTGGCTTTTTGGTATATAGGGATCAGAATATAGTACCCAAAAAGGAACTATGTACATAGGAGGGTCTTGGTAAGGCCTAAACCCTAAGCCTAGGCGCCAGCGGCTGACGCGGTGGCGATCTACCCAGAAGCCATGCCGACGCCACTAGTCCTGCATGCTGAGGCTGGGTAGGGGTTATATATAGGGATATACATACACATATATAGCGGTTAGGGGTAAGAGGTTATATAATGTACAGGGGCTATACAGGGATATCTATGTATATATATATATATCTGGAGAACTGAGTAATTAGGGATTCTGTGGGAATGTTACCCCAACGGTGGAAAATAGAATGGAGAAGAAAATGGAAAATGAAATCGAAGCTGTGATAAGTTCATGTAGTTTTAAAACCTTGAAGCCTAAAATTTAGGGATACTATGGGATGTTGCCTGCTTGCATCCTAGGTGCTTACCCACCTAGTGCTCAGGAAACTCCTGGGTAGGTCGCATCTTCAATGGGGGTCAATATACCCAAGGGATTAGGGCCCACTTGGAGGATCAGGGGGACTTAGTAAGTAGGTTAATAACACCTATAACCCACATAAGAACCCGAGTTATCCTGAACATTCACCTACTTACTAAGTCCCATGACCCTCCAAGTAAACGGATCGTGGGGCTCCGAGGAGCCTTCGAGTTTCTTCAACATTCGTAATCCGCAATGATGATACTTTAGAGTGAGTTTAGGGTCTAGGGTTAAACCGTGGTTAAGGGTTTGGGGTTTCGGGTTTAGGCTAGAAAGCCCGAGGTAGACAACGCAACAATCAGCAATATTATCCCTGTACAAAAGGTTGGGAGCCATTGCATGGTATAGCCGACATTCCATTTTCAAATCAAGCTGCCAAGAGCACTGTACTTCACATCTCTGCGCATTCAAGCCCTAAACCACAATGATAGCCACTGAATCTCAACTGTGGAGACCTCCATAGCTGCAGTAGGTGAACCTCAAAAGTCGGTAAAAACATGTTCTGAAACCCATTTATTACAGAGACTCGCAAACTATGATTCTAAACATGCCTAGGGTTCCTAAACCCTAGACGTCCCTTTAAAAAGTAGAACCGCTGTAAGGCTAGTGTTCTGCTTACTTCTGGGGGTTCAGGTAATCTGGTTTCAATAAGTTTGCAGATTTGAACTCAAGAGTCCTCATCCGTCTAAGCTTTAGGGTTTGTAAGGTCTGGGGTCTGAGGTTCCGGGCTCACAAGGCCAGACGGACGAACAACACTCGAAGCTCAAAGCCTTTCACCTGAACGAGGAAGCTCCATGCCCGGATACGTGGCTCCCAAACAAGGATTTCACGGAGCGTCACCTTATGAAATGCTATAATCCTTACCAGAGGAACTCCCCAAAATGGCCGGTGGTGTCTGAAAAAGCATCCATGCATTTGCTCAGCTCCTGAACCCCAGCGAAGACCCTAACCCTAAACACCGAAGCAAACCGTAGCTCCTAAACCCAAAACCAAGGTAATCTAAAAAACCTTCAATACCCAATTCAAGGCAATTTTAGTACTGTTCCCCATATATACCATCATTTAGGGTGAGGTTGGGTGAGGTCGCTTTAAATTGCCCAGTAAAACCCTAAGCCTGAACCCAATGAGCCAGGTGCACCTGCTGCTTTTTGCAGGGCCTTCTGCCAGTTGGTGCGGACAGCTGCTCTCATGGGCTCTTCGCAACATGTGTTTCCCAAAATTAGGGAGGGGGTGGGTACCCTTTTGGGGATGCTAATAACAAAGCTTATAGTATGTTGGTTATGTATGCCACAAAACACTTGCTTTATGCATCATGGTTTCTACAACGGATATCCTGGACCTGAGAACCCTTCTCCAGAAAGTACGGTTTCAAAATGAAGTCTTGGAGGAGCACGGCGTGGCGGAGGTGAAGGGGCGCAGGTTGGGTCTAGGGCTTAGGGTTTAGGATTTAGGGCTTATGGCTCAGGGTTTAGGATTTAGGGCTTATGGCTTAGGGTTTAGGATTTAGGATTTTGGGCGTTGGGGATTAGTGTTTAGGGTTTAGAGGCATGGAGGAGTTCGACTGCTTGCGGGGAAAGGCTTGCCCGGCTAAAGACGACAAGGGGGTCTCATATATGCGAAAACAGGGCATCCCAATTATGCCGACTTGTTGGATATGCAAGCCAGCGTTTGTAGTAGAATCCTCTGTTGTAGACGCAGGCACTCTGAAGAGTTGCTGCTAACTATGCCAGCCTTTCTGGAGCCCGTTCAGCGCGAAGAAGGGCATTGCAATATTTCTGAACTCTATTTGCATTACAAGCCTAAAGAACAAGCCCTGGCTGAGCCGGAATCGGCGGCATCCACACATGCGAGCGGGGCGAGTAATCTGGGGATATATAGGGGTATATACGGACATATACTAATGCAGCAAACACATGTGGGCCTCTAAAATGCGAACACAGCGCGAGGGATTAGGGTTTTGTGGGGTTTAGGGTTGAAGGTATTGGGTGGTGCGGTCTGTAAGAAGTGGTTTCATGGGCTTTTCAGGATTTACGAAGGCTTCTAACATTCACGCGCGTAAACCTGCCTGGTTGGAACAAGTTATTCAATGGAACTCGGAGGAGCACTTCACAAGAAGACCTAGACCATAAACCCTAACCCTAGACCCTAAACCCTAAACAGAATTCAGCAACTGAACTGCCACACAACTTGCGCATCCTAGACCTCAAACATTTGCGCAAAGTGTAAAGCTTGAGGGTTGCCGTTTCATGTTTTGATAGGGTTTGGGGTTTAGGGTTTAGACTGAACCTCAACTTCTACAAACATCAACCCAAGACTCTCCTCTTAGGTCTACTTGGGGTTCTTCCATCTTCGTAGGAGGGTAGATGCTCAGCCCCGACTCTCTGCCGCTCCTCCAGGAATGCCTATCAACACTTATCCGTAAAGATGTTGGAAGTTTAGGGCTTAGGGTTTAGGGTTTAGGGTCCAGAAACAACCTTCACATGTGTTGAGCTCTGAATGTCTTTCATCTAGCTTCTATTTAGGTACCTCATGCAATATGCCTGCATGAGCAGGCATGAACAGGAATTACCTCAAGGAGGTCTCAAGTAAGTAAAACCTGAGTCAGCCTTACTTCATCGACCTTCCCGTGCATCTCGTTTCGGCATTCAGAAGACAAATCGTCTAGGCAACACACTCAACTGCTTCAAAATCCCTAAACCCTAAACCCCCTAAACCCTAAACCCAGAAAGAAACTACACTGAAAAGTGTGGGTAAAGCAGGAAACCTTCCGCTCTGGATCTGGGTTTACGGTTTAGGGGTTTAGGGATTAGGGTTTAGGTTGCAGGGTTCTGGGACAAACCTCAAGACCAAAACCCCAGACCCTGCCCAAGTCCCCGTCCTAGGTTTAGGGTTGAGGGTTTATAGGGTCCTAAGCCAACACTTAAGCCCGAAACCCGAAGCCCTAAACGCATAAACTGTGCACCTAAGAATTCTGCTCCTCCAGGGGCAGGCCCTCGATGACGCAGTCCTTCACGTAGGACCAAGCCTGTCGGAAGTTGACATTCGGATTTCGGGGTTTGCTTGGAGAATCTGGGGGTCTTAGAAAGCATGCTCAAATCAGGATAACTGCGGTTCATGTGTGGCTCGCAAAGGGCTCTTACGTGGACCGTACCTACTAAGTCACCTGACACCCAGAGGGGGAATGGGATGAGTTAGAGTTTGGGAATTAGGGACTGGAGTTGTCTTAAGCTTTTCAGGACTAAGCATTGGGGTTTGGGGATTGGGTTCAAGGTTTTCAGGTTCAACTCAGTCAGGGAAATTCAGGGCTTGCGGTTTATGGCGCAGGCTTGGCAGTTGTGTTCTAAGTCTGCAAGGTTTGAGCTTAGTCTTTCGGGTTAGAAGAAAATAAGGACTCATATGGACTACAATGGCGTCCTACTTTGGGGTTTCCTACTGGTCGTCTCTGTTTCTAAGGCCTTTTTAAATAGCGCCTATACAAACCCTGTAGCGTCTTTGTAGTGGTTGAACCAGAACAGGGTTATGTTATACTGTTCTTAGAAACCACTATACCTGCATAAGCTGCTCTGTGTTGGGGATTGCTTAGACAAACCTTATACCCTAAACCCCTAAATCCCAAATTCCCAAACCCTCAGCATGAAGAATGCTGTGTACGCATTTGGGATAGTACGAAAGCCTAAACCCAAAAACCGAAACCTGGCCCAAAGGCATGAAACCGATTAAACTCGCATCGGAAGGACCTGCGGGCTCAGACAGGTCTCGCCATTTTTGGCCAAGGGCTCGGCGATCGAAATCTGCCTGAAATGAAGGCTGAGGGTCTTATATAGGAGTCATAGTCTAAACTCCTTAAAGGGGTTATATAGGGGATTATATGGGGGTTACTAAGGGGGATACTAGGAGTTTAGATTATAGCTCATATAGGAGTCTAGGGTTCTGACAAAGGGTTTGGGGTGTAGGGGTCTTATAAAGAGTTTACCTGGACCCTCCAATGTCTTACCTTTTTGGTAGTCCTAGTAAGAGTCCTAACGAAAGAACTATACCAAACCCAAAAAGGAACTCTCTTGGAGGGTCTAGGTGAAGCATTTATATGGGGTCTAGGGTTCTGATATAGGGTTTAGGCTTCGTGGTTGTAAGGTTTAGCGGTTCCTGTGAAAATCTGCCTGAAGTTACCCTAGGAGCCTAGTTGCCTAGATGGTAGACATCCCAGGAAGTAGGTCGTACAGGTTTATATGGGCTGCGGCTGAGGAACAAAATCTCCCTAAACCCTAAACCCTAAACCCTAAACCACTATATGACATCCTAGTCTTCTGACGGCTTTTCCGTAAAGAATCCCCGTAGTCAAAACCAGCCACTGGATTAGTGGAATGGTCTCCTTAGACCCTCCGCCGACCCTGTGCTAGGGCTTAAGTACCCAATATTTGGGGACATAAATCCCCAATTGAGGGTCTTGGTCCACAAAGAAGTTGCGCAAAGGTCTCTTGCAGAACTTAGAAAATAGGTTCCCCAGTAACCTACGTAGGACTTAAACCTGTGTTTGATATAGTTTATTCATAAAAAGAACTTAGGATCCCCAAAAATGGAAAAAGGGCTTACCCAACACCCCTGACAAACTCCATAGACGGCTCACAGGGGGTTTGTCAACTTGAGTGGGGGCTGAACGTTGAGAAACGGCTATGCCTGCACCTCCAATAACCGACAGTTCTGTGGGTATGACCTAAGTAGAGGGCAATTGCTACGAAGCTGTAGGCAATTGGGGTTACGGCTGATTTCTGCGCAAGCTGAAGCCCAAGAGGCGCGAACCCTAAACACTAGGCCCTCAACCCCAAAAGTAGGTAACAAATAATAGCCCAAAACACCTAAATATGGCCCAGAAAACCTTTATTCTACATACTTTTGTGGTTCATGTAAACTAAACCCTAAACTCTAGACCCTGAGCCGCGGCAGAGCTTGCAGACGCCAAAATCAGCAGCTGA
This sequence comes from Symbiodinium pilosum, assembly GCA_905231905.1. Classification (NCBI taxonomy): domain Eukaryota; class Dinophyceae; order Suessiales; family Symbiodiniaceae; genus Symbiodinium; species Symbiodinium pilosum. Next base: position 76,798 of record CAJNIZ010014224.1, read on the forward strand.
ACCAGCTTCTTACCTACTTCTCATCTCCCCGGACCGATATTATCCAAGTCTGTTTATGGTTTAGGGTCTTAGGTTTTAGGGTTTGGGGTTTCAGTGTTTTGGGGTTCAGGGTTTATGGAGGGTTTATGGCTTTGGTGTTTGGGGTTTCGGGGTGTCGTGCTTCCGCTTCATGATATGCCACACATATCTACAAACTGCTCGTATCCGCCTAGCCCCATGTCAGCCTGTTTACTCCCCATTCGCGCGATACATGTGGGTTGTTGCGCACAATTACCATAGTTCAGGTAATTTTTCGTAAGACTAGAAATAGCAATCCCTAGGGCTCCAGTTTCCTAAATAATGGGAACTGGATTCTATATACCCTATAGTTACATAGCCCAGTAGCCTACTATTTAGGTAACTGGGAGCCCCAGGGAATTATGAACTGGCGTCATATGGTGTAAAAGCCGATAGTGACAATAAGAGACAGCAAAACCTGCGAGGTCTACACGAAAACCTAAACCCTAAGCCCTAAGCCCTAAACCCTAAACCCTAAACGAGTCCAGGAGTGATTATACATACTAGGATTTTAGGGTTTAGGGGGACCCCCCCACCCTGTAATAGAGACTATAAGTGATAATTGGTCCTAAATTCCTATTCTGCCATTATTACAGGGTGGGGGGAACACTCTTTTTACGGCTTTCTAATTCTACGCCCCACAAACTCTCTCTCTCTCTCTCTCTCTCTCTCGCAAGCAACAGAAATATTACGGGGAACGCATGCCACGGCATGCTGCACGTAAGGTTCTGACATCTAAAACAGCATACATACCTTTGAGAGACCAGGGCGCGGATGAGCTCGAGCTGGTATCAGACGGCCTCCAGCTTCCATACCTACCATAAACCCTCAACCGTTTACCAACATCCTCATTTAGATCAACTCCTAACACTGACTTGGATAAGCCCACATGTGCTTGTCTGGCCCAGTTGCTCAAGCGGGGGCCCAGCAATGATGTACCTGGAGCCACTCATGAAGAGGTTCAAACACGTTTAGGTTTTCCGAATTTAGGGATTTGGACTTAGGCTTTAGGGTTACATCACAAAAAAAGATGCTCCACTATTGCTCTGCCTTATCCCGCAAAGCGTTTCAGAAAAAGCGAAGGGTCCAAGGCTCTAGGGTTCCAAGAGTCCTGACCCTACTTACTGGTTCTCAGTAGGGAATAGGGGAATATAACTCCTGTATAGCCTTCGTATGATGTATTCTCTCATCCCCTACTAAGATCCAGTAAGTCTAGGACCTCTGTAGACCGAAAGTGGCCATTTAGAAATCAACCAGCTGTGTAAGGAAACTACCGTGAATGGATGGAGGCAATCTGGCACCACTCAGAACCCCAACAATGGGGCAATGCCCGGGGACATTCTCCATCAACAGTACGACCGCTCCTGAGAGAAGAAGAATGATGAAAAACCAGAACGCACCGATCCGACACTCCTACTTGGAGGGTCAGGGGGGACTTATTAAGTAGGTTAATTACCCCTGCAACCCATATAGTAACCCTAGTTGTCCTAACTACTAACCTAATTGCTAAGTCCCCATGACCCTCCAAGTATATAAACCCCCAACCCTAAACTCTGAACTGAAATTGAACTCTAAGTGGAACCGCCTCCAGCCCCAGTTCAACGAAAAGCCGTGACACTAAGAGACAGCCAAAGGCAGAATTCCATGCGTACCTATATAAGCAAAAAATGGAGATCCAAGGAACACTGAATGGAAAGCTGAATTCAAACTTGGGAATAACAGATATGAGACATATGAACCCCAATATACTATAGTAGTTTCCATTTTCTGTTCCATTATCCCGATATATTATAGTACCCCAATGTTATACCCTATTATACTATAGTAGTTTCCATTTTCTTTTCATTATATGCGAGGAGCCGTTAAGGAGCTCAGTACGTACAACCTACGTGTAACCGAAGTTCAGGAACGCGTTATAGTCCCCCTTAAGTAGGTAGAATATGGGGTATATGGGGATCCTATTATAATCTACCCAAGGCTATATTCTATCTACTTAAGGGGGACTATAGATGTAGAAGCCTCGTAAGTCCCCTCACATGCCTATAACTGTCCGGTAGCTGGAATCAGAAGTAGACAATAGCTCACGTGTATATATATATAAGCCTAAACTCTAAACCCTTAAGTCCATATAAACTTATCATTATTTAGGGTACCCAACTTTCCTTAAGTTTAAAATTTCAAAACCAAAATGACCCCCCCCCTCAAACCCAAGTAATGGCAATAAGCCCTGGACCTCCAAGCTAGGGTTTGCGACGTCACTTGGGATCTTAGGTTGAAGGTTCGCAGGCTGTGCACTTCAAGGTTCAGTTTTTCTCAAGTTTGTGGCTAAAAGACTGAAACCCTCAAAACGCCTAAAGTCCTAAAATACTATCATCAATCTCCAGAAGCCCTAAAAGCTCCAAACCCCTAAAAATCCTAAACCCAGTGCCTAACATTCTGGTCTATAAACCCCAATTTGAAGAGCCTGTAGGGTGCGAGACATTCCTGCTTGGAGGGTCAGGGGGACTTAGTAAGCAAGTTAATAATCCCTATAATCCATATTAGGAACCCTAGTTATCCTAATTGAGAACCTACTTACTAAGTCACCATGACCCTCCAAGACTTGGAGGCGTTGTTGGTTTAGGGTCTAGGGTTTAGGAGGTTCCGGATACCTAGCCAAGACCTACCCTAACTGTGGCCTTGTTTTCACCCAAAATAATGCGTACGAAGACGAATACCATACGTTTATTTGGAAGATCTAGGTATGTAGAATAACTTAAGCATTAAACCTATTTAGAGCTGCACTTGGATCCAATCATCCCAATTCAGATACACTTGGCGCACTCGCAGCGCGGCACGTGGGTTTCGGGAGGCACGACCCCGCCAACCTTTCGCACAAAAAATGCGAGCTACAGTCTAAACTCCTTCTATCCCCCTTAATAAGCCCCACAATCGTCCCGTATAAAATCCCCTATATAGGCCCCCTTTAAGGAGTTTAGACTATAGCTCACGTGGGAATTTGGCTCAGAATTCTGGGCCCAGGCTGATATGGGAGATTTGGAGATTAAACAGATTATGCACATGGTATGAGATTGGGGTTTCGTGTTTCGGGTTTAGGGTTTATCTCACAAGCTGGGGATATGCAGTTGGGTTCAGAAATCAGTGTCTTTGGGGACTCTGCGCCTTTTTCGCCTTTGGGGGAAGGAAATCTGGAAAGGGCCCGTGAAAGGCTATACTGTCCCTTGAAAGGAGGGCTTTGTGGGGATCCATGTCACGGTAGGCTCTAGGATGTGGATTTCTTGAAAGCCTAAACCCTTAACCCTTAACCCAGGCGGTTGAGGGTTTGAGGTTAAGGGTGTGGCCTAGCAGGTTTCAGACTGGGCAGGGGAAGGCTGTCCAGAACCTGTCGTCCCTTGTTCCTCGCTGAGGTACTATTTCAAGTCAGAGCTTTACACTCCTTATTGGGTTTCAGCATAAGAAAGAAAAAGTCGATATCCAACAATTATGCAATGCTAGCCCCGCCGCTCCCTTCGAATCCTAATGCCTTGTTGTCCTCCACCAACAAATTGCGCATGACAATAATTCATGTTGCTGAATTCAGGCCCGTTTGAGTATACTCCACTAGTCACTGTCTGGACCCCGACGGTAGGCAAACTAATGGCCTCAACCCCTAACAACTGTCAAAAAAGCCAGTATCTAAACCCTGAGCCCTAAACTAATAATGAGCTCGTTACAAGCTGAAACGTAAAAGTACAGTCGTTGGACCCTTTGAGCTCGGCTACGCGGCACCTAAATCCCAAGGCTAAAGCACTAATACCTCGGTTTAGGCTTTAGGGTTTAGGGTTCAGGGTGAACTACCTAGGACTCCACAAGAAGGGGAAAAAGAGACCCACATCTCTGAAAACGGTCGAAATTGCCATTATTTCACTTACCGGCAGGGCCCAGGTAAAACGGTAAAACTCCCAACCCAAGAAGCCCAAAGCCAAAAAGCCCGGACTCCAAGCTTTCAAACGTGAAATCACAAAAACTAGCTTTGACAATTGCTGTAGACATGATCCGCGCAAAGTCGTACAAAACCTGATGTACATTGAGAAGCACCAGGACATCATACAACAGCATTTCCAGAAAACAAATATGACATGACCTGGTTCTCTGGCCTTTGGTTAGCTTAGGAATGGAGGAATGGATCCTCATATTATAGTCATCCCTATATAACCCATTATAAAACTTCCCATTTTCTTTTCCATTCCTTCATTCCCAGCTGACCAAAGGCCAGTTATAACTTGGGTTCCCAATCTGGTGCAGAACTTGCAGCAAAGCGCTACGAGCACCAAGAGGTCTCTGCACGCCCATCTGAAACCAACATATTGCTGAAAGCACTCCATGTTTTGGATAAAACAGCCCTGCCCAGCCCTACTCCAAACCCCATGAGTCCTGAAAGCTATACTGTAGGCCTAAGTAAATGCAACAGGGTTTTGGGATGTGTTCTGCTGAGCTTGGATGAGGGGATGGATAAAATTTGGACACTACCCTATACCTACAGCTATCATGCGCTATCAACGTATTCCTGCAAATCCCTATATACCGCTTCAAGCATATTCCTATAGATACCTATATACCCCTAAGTTATGCGCCTGAAAAATTTAATGTATCCTTATAATTCCCCTCCAAACCCTAAACCCTTAGCAAGCCCTCCCGCTGCTGCCTGAAGAATGTTCACGTCTCCGCAGCCCACACCAATGTGCAGGCATAAGCGGACGTTATCTACACCTGCGCAGGGTTTGCGATTTAGGAGAGGCTCACGGGTACAGGGAGAGGCCCCTAGTTTCACAACTAGGGGAAGCGCATGAGATAAGTCTTTGAGCTTCGGTTGTCAGCCAAGAGTCTAATCTCCCCGCCACTTCATGCCGAATCTCGGCACCCTGAACCCGAAACTCAAAAGTTGCTACTCAAACAGCAAACGAGAGCAAGGAATAACCGCTAGAGGATCATCGGAATGCAAGTCATAAAACCTAGCGCCGCAGGGGAATCTTTTACCATTGAGACCTTTGTAATTAGGTATGCATACCTGCAACCCTTGCTACGGGTGCTGCTGCTAGTTCATCTAATGTCCTTATCACTGTGATTGCACTTACTGTAAGCAGCTCGTCCACTTCGAACCATTTGTAACGTGTTGCTTTCATTGGTCAAGAAGATGGGCCCCGTGCAGCACTACTACATACTGCTCCGCGACCTGGTAGATTCCCTTCGAGCGGCCTGTGTCGAACATGTGCAGGCGCTTGTGAATCTCAATGCAGCAAGCACACGCCTGGCAACAAATTTCAAGAAAATACATGTCTGCGTGTTCTGGGAGTCTAACAAATCTTAGAGCTCGCATACGATTGAAGACTCTTAAAGGGACTTTAACTTGACAGCCGCGCATGTACAGGGGCGATGATTGCATTGCATGGGTTCCTTCCCCCGGCCCTGACACGCACAAAGCCGATGACACTGGCACCAAAACAAGACCGACGGTTGATATTGGTGTGTTCTGCATAACCCCAGGTTACTTTTACTTGGAAAATGGAAATCGAATACACAAAGGTCAGTACGATGTGAGATTTGTGCAATGCCCAAACCCCAAAAGTAGGTAAACTAATAGACCAAAACACCTAAACATAGCCCAAAAGGCCATCATTCTACATACTTTTGGGGTTCAGGTAGTTATGTGTCAAGGTAAAGGTCCGTGCCTATACCCGAAACCCTAAGCCACCTGGTTTAGGGTTTAGGGTTTAGGGTTTGGCGGCTCTAGACCTGACAAAAACCAGCTGATGTCCTCATACACGATTCAGGACTTAGGGGTTTAGGGTAGGAACCTCCCTGAGTACGGGTTTACCTTACCTGGACCTCAGAAGTAGGTAAAGCAATGGCCCAAGACCACCAGCCCCCAACAAAAAAACAAACAGTATTCTACAGACCTTGGGAGTTCACATAAGGCGGCAGTCCTGAAAGCTTGCGAGCTCTGCATCATAATGCGAATCTCCCCGTATTGAGCGAGAGATGCTTCTTCTTTGCGGGTTATCCGCCATATGCTGCGCATGCATCTATGCAGCTCCGTGCAGGTTGCGTGCAAAACGCTGCCAAAAGTCCCAGGCCAGGCAAGTGAGCAGAGCGCTCGCGGTGCGGGGCGCGCCCAACAGGCCCAAGAAATCTGCATGCAAAATAAAGGACCTTTCATGGTAGTAAACCACATGTGCATGCGATGCATAACCAGCATGCGGCGTGTTCACGTAAACCTCCTAGGACTATCACCTGCTCAGGAGACCTACGAGCCTCATGGCTACTATGGGCCGCATACTACGGACTGTACCCTGATGAGCCCCGTAAACCCTCTAATAAGCGCCGAAATCATTGCCGTGATTCTGGGCCCTTAAAGTGGGCTCTGGGCGTATGTATATACACATATGGTTTAGGGCGCAGGATTCGGGGCTACTAGTCACCAAGAATGGAGAGCCAGATGGAAAAACTGGATAATAAGATTCCCTAAACCCCTAAACCCTAAACCCTAAACCTAAGATGGAAGCTGGGTTTAGAGCAAGGTTTCGTGTTTAGGCTATCGGGAGAGGGGAAGTCTTCAGGATGTTTAGAAGGCAGACCGCGTTTAGGGTTTAGGGGTTCAGGGTTTAGGGGTTTGGGGTTTAGGGTTTACGTAGGGTATAAGATTTAGGGTTTAGGATTTAGGGTTTAGGGTTCAGGGTTTAGGACAGTCGCCGCTGGGAAGTCCACTCCACACCATTGGAGGACATGTGCTCTGAGATTTGCTCTTAACACTATCAAATCAAAAGCTTTAATGATGTGGAGTTTGACGAAGACGCCTGGGACCCCCATTCCAAGATCGGCTATTCGACCCTGTAACTCCCTACTGCGACCCAGATCAGGGTAGATTTAGGAGATTGTAGGGTTTAATAACCCATCCTGGTTCGGGCCCCCACCTTACGAGTTCTCAGTAGGGAGTAATGCGAATCTAATCCCTATATGGGTGGTTGTCAAAATTGTGGTCCCTTTTCGGCTACCCTAAATATTAGGTGCCGTATTATAATGGGGATCCAAAAGGGAACCATAATTTTGACAACTACCCATATAATGTTTTCCTATATCAGGGCGACGGTCCGAAGAGGCGAACGAAAGGCTCTCAACCTTTGGCAACAACGCTACCAACAGTGAAAAACTGGATCTTCAATCACCCTAAACCTAAACCCTAACCACTCCATCATGCGTTCTCAACTGGAACTGGAACACCCAAGATGCATCGAACCTCAAACCCTACATCCCAGCAGCGAACGACGGGCGTAGTTAGGTACATGGTTGTGCTGAGGTCCATTCCCCAGGCCAACTAGTGTTAAGCAGGTTCCTAGGTTCTAGATCCAAATAATACTCGGGCTAGGGAGCCTGTATGTAACTGGGTTTGCAGGGCTTGAACAACTTGAAACTTTTATGGTTCCCCGACTGTTGATAGGGGCGTATACGAGTCTGGTATGAAGTTTTCCACATCCTGCCACCCCTTACGCGGTTTAGGCTTTAGAGTTTGGGGCTATGCGAAGACTGTAGAACCCAAACATTGGTACTTATTTCGGGCCCTGAATAAAATCTTGCTCCACCTGGGCTTCCCCTTTAGCCCTAGCCCTAAACCCTGAAAGGACCTAGGGAACTTAGGGCGCTGCAGGATTTCTTCATCAGCACCAATATCAACATCAATGAGGCCTCTGCGTTTGTCCTTCTACACCTATACAAATATTGGGAAATGGACAGGTGAATTTGTAGACGACCTATGAAACTGATCCGTAAACGTAGCTCTTGCCGGTAAAGTAGCATGATCGAAGTCCCTGGGACCTGACACTAAGGATACCACATAATAGCTTTAGGGTTTAGGGTTTGGAGCTTGTTTTCTTTATACTTTGAGGAGATTCCTAGAATCTTAATTAAGCCCACATCAAAATCTGAAAGCTCGCTGAAACCATACAAAAAAAGGGGAACAACACAATAGCTTGAGAGGAACCCCCAAAATGATAGGTACCATTGATGGACGCATTCCTGTATGTTCCTAAGTAAGTACACTACAGCACCATTTCCGAGGGTTGGGTATATGAAGTCCCTAAACCCCAAAACCAGGATCTTGTGCGTCAACCGGAAGTATTTGCAACTGGGGCTTGATCCAACGGCCCATTGCGGGGGTAATGAAGGGTCCCTGTAGGTCTATAAGTCCATAAGGAAAAATGTGGGGGAAGTTGTCTTCACGCACTTTACACCTCAGCAACAAGCCCTACAAGCGATACTTCTCAAACATGAGACCTGAAAGTTCGCATGTGCGGAACCCCATGAGACCCGAGCGCATACTCAAGGTAGACATCGTGGGAGATCTTGTGCTCGGACCACAAGTTGTCCAACCACCATCCCTTCACAGCATAGTCCTTCCACGGTACGTAGCCAGAAGTCGCGACTTTCAACGTGCCGACCTGTGATGGAAGCCCAGCATAAAGAACAGAACATATACATACATGTATGAACTATTTTGACATGAAACCTCCGTACCTATTTTAAAGCCATTCGGATTGCCTTGTTTGCGTAGACGTAAAAGTGGCCGTGGTTTTTGAGCTCCTTCACCTTTGTCCCACGCCCACATGTGGGCTGAGCGTTGGGGCGGACCCCATGAAATGCCACAGCACGCAGCCCTGTCCAGTCCACGGGCTTGCCAAATTCCATAAACGCGTGGAGGTGCATACGCCTACGCCCCTCCACCTCAGCGTGCGTGGACTCTTCTAGCGTTGCGCTCCACCGTGCCAGGAACTCAAGGGTGTCCAGCCATGCGATAAAAGGTTCCCACCATTCTTCATCAAGTGCTGGTGAGTTCCATGTAAAAAGGCAGGAGCTTGCACGTAAGCGAAAACCTCCAGCAGCCGGACCTTACCAACAGGAAGTTGAAAACCTAGCAAAAGAACTGCCCCGAGACCAAAAATGTTCAATGCTGCCGAAATGCCAGCATCACCTGCACCAGGCTCTGCAAGTGCGGCCGCCGCTGCCGGAGCATCCACCCTTTCCACATTCGCATCATGCTCGAGATGTGGAAGCGCTTGAACCTGCAGGCAACAAAGCGAAAAACCTTTTTCCATCTCATGCACACCCACTAAACCCACCTCTGGCAAGTTCCCCTCGTATTCTGCGACGATGGAATCCAGTTGCTGCCGTTGCTGAGGTGAGCAAAGTCCGCGAACCTTCACGGGCTTTCAAGGAAACTGGCTCAATACTCTTAAACTATGTTTCCACCTATGGAATTGGCCTGGCCTGGTTCGCGCGGGACCGCGTGGGCTTTGCCATTGGATAACTGGAACGCACGCTCTTTCTGTTCGAGATGCCTTCTCCACCTCTTGCTTTGACGTCCTAATGTTCGACGGGCGCAATAGCCCTTCATTGTTCTTGCTTTGTTGAGCATTCATGTAAGGCAACGAGCTTGCGTCTGTGGCGATCTGGGTACAGCTCCAGGCCTAGGGCCTATTCTGCAAGCTGTTGAATGTGTAGTTCCAGAGATTAATGGGTGTGAACAGGAGCAGGAACTGTGATCAACCGAGATATAATCCTTAACCCTAAACCCTAAACCCTAAACCCCAAACCCTAAACCCTAAACCCTTAACCCTAAGCCCAAAATTCTTGCCAATACCCTCAACCCCCAACCTGCAGCCTCCTTAGACCTATAAGAAAAAAGTATGTTATGAATTCCTTAGGGTTATAAGAAAAATGAAAAGTAATTCCAAAGAAGACTACAGAAACCCTAAACTCTTAACCCTAAACCCTACCTCAAACTCTCAACTCTAAACCCTAAACTCTATACCCCAAACTCTAGACTCTGAACCCTAAACGTTTAACCCAACACCCCAAACTCTTGCCCGGGAAGGCCCGCAGCACGGATGTGGCTTCTGGACCCAGGTCTGGCAGACCTCTGAAGGATGGGTTTCAGGTTGAGGATTTAAGGTTTAAGGTGTATGGTTTCGGATTTAAGGTTCACGGTTTAGAATTTAAGGGTTTAAGGTTTAGGGTGTAGTGTGCCATGTTTAAGGTTTAGGGTGTAGGGTTCCAGTTTTAGGGTTTGAGGTTTAGGGTTTAGGATTTCGGCTTTAGCTTTCAGCTTTTGAAAAGGTTTAAGGTTTAGGGGCTTTGAGTTTTGAGAAGTTACTTGCGAGCTCCCAAAATGGAGAAATTATATAGGGACTCGTATCGTAACATAATGAAGCGTATGAACATCATTACACGGAAAATAGAGAGGTTATGCAGGGGAAATGGAGAATATAGAAGATCGTACGGATTTCGGGATTAGGGCTCAGTGGCGGGCCCAGAGAGCGAGAAGAAACTTGATTCAATCGGTGTTCCAGCTGTGAACTGTGAATCTTGCTTTCAACTTGCAACCTCAGACCCTGAGACTAGAACCTAAACCCTCATAACTAACCACGCGTTAAACTTATACAGAACCTACATCATCTGCACGCTGACCACCGCACAAAACACCAAGCCCTCGATACCCAAAATGCTCCTACATCACATCTACATAGCACAGCCAAAACTATTGGACCGCCACGTGTCGTGTGACCACTGCCTAATTACTGTGGATGGCCAAATCCTGCAACACCAATTGCAATCCTTATGACTTGGCGTACTTATGCCGGGATAGGGTATCTTCCGTCCATGATGACAAGTCGATGTGACGGCGAATGTCTTCAGGCATCAATGCAGACCGTAATGTAGAGACCCCTGTAGTCAGAACAGAGATCTGGGGTATGTTATGCTGGAACTGTATGATGATAATGAGCAGTCTTTCTTTCATTTCTGAAGGACAGTTAGTGCTTGGAGCTAGAAGTGTGGGATGAAGTGGAGGCACCAACGTAGCGAAAAATGCGTATCTGTTGCTTTTGTATCTTGACATATCTTGACCCTTTTGGGGTGTCTATGACATGATTGCACTATGCAAAGTTCAGCAGGAACTAATCTCACACCAGCCTCACAACCCTAGTCCTGAAACCTAAAACCCTAAACCCTAGACCAATAAACCCCCCGCCCCCAAACCCTAAACCCGAAGCTCAGGCCCCCACCCCAGGTGCCATGTGGCGGCACCACGTGATTGTATTTTTCGTGCTTGGTGTCATCGACAGCCTCGTAGTTTAGGGGTTTAGGGCTAAGGGTTACGTCAAAGGTCATGCATGCGTGGCTATGACACAGACGCCATGGCCTTAAACCCTAAACCTTGAAGCTGTAAACCGCTGACGGGACCCTCCAATGTTGTTCCTTCATATATGTTTAGTATGGTCTTTCGGACAGGATGTTGACTGGGATCCCTAAAGAACTACTTCATTTGGAAAGTCCAGGTAAACCACTAAGCCACGAAGCAAGAACAATGTCCGAACCTCAGTCTCAAGCTTAGTTGCTGAGTTCCCTGCCTCAAGACCTACTAAGTAAGCGATTCGGTTCAGCAGGAGGTGTATGGATCCCAAAATGTTCGTGGATCCCGAAAAGTCAAAGTTACCTGCTTAACTATTACTATTCATACCGAAACCAGACATGACCTTAATATACTAAGCTCCAACAAATCCCAAGGTATAAGGTGAAACCCTAAACCCCTAAACCCTAAGCCCAAGGTCTTTAACCGTATGGAAGGAAGGGTTTTGAGTGTAGGGTTCTTTAGTGTGAGTTCAGAATGGAGGAATGGATGGCTACGTGCAGTGCCTCAATAGCCCCTGCAAAGGTCCTACCACGCGGTATAGGGTTCAGGGTTCAGGGTCCTACATTCGATTCCCCCTTTCCCTGTGAACATGTGGAAGCCTTGGCACAGATTAAAGCCTGTCGGGGCCAAGAAGAAAATTGAGACTTCATGCTCATTGTATAGGAGCTATTTTCTTCAAGACACTCAAGGACCCACAGCCTACTTCCTGCACCCTGAATGCCTATGCCTTGGTTGGTACATTTTCGTTCAGAGACAAACCCTACTGAAAAGATCCTGTCTCAGCCCTATCTTAAAAATGCCTGAGCACGACTGATTTTTCAAAATCTCCCATATCTTAACCACTCCCATGGGGCCACTATCGGGGACTACAGTATTCGTTTACAATTAGAGCTTCCAAATGCTTGCTGGGGCTTCTCATGCGGGGGCGCATATTGGGGGAAGGGGGGTGGCTAAACCCAAATCCCCTGGTTTGTCCAACCATTCCGAAGCTCACCAGGTCAAGTGCTGCAAGCCCTGAACCTGACCAAGCACTGAAAGCAAAACCATCTAACAAAGAAACTAGCTGAACCCCAATGTATGTAGAATAGGGTTTCGGGTTTAGGGGTCAGGGGCACTTAGTTTGACTGGTCTTGGTGATTTTGGGGCTAGTATTTTACCAACTCTTTTGGGGGGGCGGTAGGGAGGGCCTGGGCCCATGCATGGCCCTTAATGGCTTAGAGTTTAGGGTATCGGGTTAGAAGTTAGTCTAGGGTTGAAACCATGGCACCTAGTATGGACCCTTAAGCAAGGGATCCTTACATACATACTATATACCGACCTTCTATGTACCCTTACGGGTCCCAGAATCTCCCTACAAGACCTAAATTAGGAGCCCATGCTTCTAACCTTAGTTAAACCCCCAAGCCCCCAACACCTAAACCCTAAACCTATAATGGTTTGAGAGTTTAAGCTTGGTTGGCCTTTAAAAATATTAGGTACTTAGGGTCCTTATGAAACCAATAAGGGAAAATATCTAAGTATCCCAAAGGCCAACCCAGTAAGGTTTATGGAGTCCAGCTTAGGACCTGTAAGTAAATTCCCGAAGGGTGACA